>JBBPRR010000851.1:0-15595 GCA_038093115.1 Hortiboletus flavorubellus | reverse complement strand
TTCACCATTGACCTCTGGCACTGCACGCGGTCAGTTCATCTGTGTTCATGGGAAAGTTTACCGGTGCACGTTCCCTGAATGTTGCAAACATTCACTGACCGGCAGAACACTGCTAGAAAATCCTTCATGACGATACGCATATACCATCTCTTCTGAGCAAAAGCGATGAATGGCAGCCACTTCTTCGGGCTCCGGACGAGACCAATCTCAGGTGACGAACCCAGGATGCCCCCTTCGGTGAGCTCACTGTCAATGGTGTACTAGAACCCTTACAACATGAGAGTACACCGGTGAGCTAGAGAGACACTTTGTACGATCAGAACGACTGTATCCCGATCTCGAAGAGTCGGTCACTAGTCACGAACATACATCTCTGACTTTCACAGATTTTGTGGAGGAGCAGGTCTGACAGCCTGGGTCGGTCTCTCTTTACGCACCAACTATCCTCTACTAGGCTTGCATCCTTTCGTGTAAATGAGAGCTATATGGATGGATATATAGATGAAACAGAGCATACTGTACGAAGAAAAGGGAAGGCGAGCTTGGGTATCGTAGAGTTTTGCACGGTAGATGATTTTCCTCTGGCTACCGTTGATTTTGCAAGCCTCGACTCCTATCGCGAGAACAAAAAAAAAGTCAGACTACCGATGCAAACACGCAAAGAAAAATGGCTAACGATGCCAAGAATTTCCTTCATCACCGTGACGCCAGCGAGCGCTTTGACACGGACAGGCGCAAAACATCGTGTTGTGGGCACCTGCAGAGATCTTCCCGTCCAGGTTTTTGATGCGGCAATCCCAACCATTGTGGTCGCCAGCGCCAGCGTTCCAGTTGCTGGGATTGTCACTGCGGTATCACGAAGGATCCCTGGGAACAATGAGTGTCGCGCGCCCCTCGTAGCGCAGTGGCTCGAAGCTAAACATGGGCCAATTCAGGTTCATCTGGATCTCCGTGCACACCTTGGCTTGTTACTCCACCCCTCTCTGATGTCCGAGAAGTGGATGACATGTGATCAACCGAGCGCTGGGCACTCCATCCAGTCCGTAGATTTCGGACTCTGACACTTGGTGGTGGGAATGTAGATGCGATCCTAAAGAACGACATGCTGTGCGGTCTCTCCAGCCAGGGTAAGCTTGTTTGCCATACAAATTACCACATGTCCACCGAAGGAGTAACTAGCGACGATGTAGGGACCCTGGGGGTGAACACCATGAGAGTGTTGTAGTGATCAGCCATAGATTCGATCGTCGAGGAACCAGTAGGTGAACCAAAGTGCTTGTCACCGATAGCGTACATCTTGTTCGTGAAAAGTGTTGCCACTCCCGTGCTATCGTTGTACCGGGGAGGTCTGGACCCGGGTTACCGCAGGGAGTGGGGGGAATCCTGGCGAACCGGCTGGAGTCCTCGTAGGTCGTAGCGTTCATAGTGTGAACCCGGAGGTTCGCATGTGCGAAGAAGGGGGAGACTGGCAAGGGCCTGACTCGGAGTCCCTGTAGGGAGTGGCAGAAGTCCTAGCGGCTGGAGTCCTCCGTCACCATCCATTCATACTTCCTTCCATCCACGTCCTGCGGCGGGAGCAGCTTCCCGGTGACCCCGGTCCATCGTGCACGATGAGGACACAAGCTGAATACCATTCTTCCTGATAGGCAAGACTTCAACGAGCTGGACGGCATCGGCTTCCTCGGCTACTATGTATACCCATCGTGTCAACAATTACGTCGCCTACCTCCTCAATAGTGGGTCTGGGTTCGTCGTCGGAAAGACGGTCGTTGAGGGTAGAAGTGAGAGCATGTCCATACTATTTTTCCGCCCCGTTATCCGCCGCCAAACCTTCACTGCCGCCGACGCTTGCACCAACCTGGGTCAGCGTCTCATTTAGAGTGCTGATCGTCATGGAACCAAGGAACTCGATCCGGCTAACTTCAATTACAAAGCGTGACACCTATGCCGCGGCCGCTGTGTTGCTAGCTAGAGGCCTTTCAACAAACAAAGCCTGTGGCAGTGTAAGTCAAGGATACTTTATTCCTAAGAAGCTCGTTGTATGGGTCCTTGTTGTCAGATCCCCCAGGGGACTTACACCCTGGGCCAATGCTGGTGACAGGGATGTCGGCCGTCCGGGTAAACAGTACTATATGTACAACCGGTTTCGTTGGGCAGTGGGATCCAGCACTTACACTTCACAAAATCTGAAGCCTTCCTGAATGCATCGCGCGCTTTACGTGGAAGAAATTCTTTCCAATATCTTTTCTTACATCCCCATCTTATTTCACACGTGTGGACCATTTCCACTGGTGAAACATCCTGAGTCCCAAAAAGATATCCTTTCGCTGGTGACGACATGCAGGGCATTCAAAGAACCGGCATTGGATATACTTTGGGCGTGTTTGCAAGACCTGTCACCTCTGGTAAGGTGTCTCCCTGAAGCATCATGGGTAAATTCGGAAGGTGTAAGGCAATTCAGATGTTTCAACGAAAAGATGGTGAATGAATTTCTTGCAGGACTATTCGTTCAACAGGCGGCTCAAACAAGGAGACTGGGACATTATTCTAGGTTATGCACGTCGCGTGCGAGCTCTCCCTAGCTTGCGTGGTTCTTGTGGCTTGGCTGTGGATTGTTTCGAAGAACTCTCCAAACCCCCATCCTCCGCTGTGTCAATCTTCCCGAAGCTTCGTAGTGTCTCGCTGACAGCACCCCGGAAAGAAATCTCTCGTTTCGTGCGACAGTTCTCGAGTCCCAGGTTGACGGATCTCTACCTTGCAAAGACGGGGAATCTTGGAAATACCATTGATGCGTTTGGAGAGGGCTGTCCGAACATGGTGTCCTTCCGTGTGTGGGCGTGGGCGAATCCTGACACAATCTCAAGTCTTATCTGTCGCTGGCCAAACCTCGACTCTGTGAATTGCATTCAAGTCGACCTAAATGCCTCAGCTCTCTCTCATCTCTCCCACTTGCACAACCTGCGTTATCTGGGCTTCAGATTGCATGAAGCAGTAGTCGAATGGATTCAGTCTTCCCCGTCTGGTACCTCCATATTCACTTTCCCGGCACTCCGAATTCTTCGCATGGCTTCCAGATCTTTAGCATCTGATTGGAAGCTTTTCCACCATTTTCGCCTCCCAGTGATCGGTGATCTTATTGTTTCACCCCGTGCTATCCCAACCGTGCCAGAGCTCATGTCATATTTCACCGCCCTCCAAGAAACCTGTGCCCACAATACTCTGAACGACTTCGGCCTCATTCTTGGCAACTCCTCCGACTTCGAGTCATCGTCATCGGATTCCGAAAGTGACGACGATTTCCCCCCATACTATATAACCTTTGATCACCTCCGTCCCCTGACTGTCTTTGCGAACATCCGATCTATAACCATCGATATTTGTTGTGGCGTGGATCTGAATGGACGCGAGCTGCTTCGTTTAGCATCTTCATGGCCTCGCTTGGAACGGTTTTCGGTATGCGACCACCATCACTGGACTCCATCGAGCGGGATCACTCCCAGTGGTTTCGTACAGCTGATAGAAAGATGCAAGTCACTGCGAACGTTGCACTTCATGTTCGATACTCGTGGCTACACAGAAATTCCCCAAGGCCATCCATGGAATGGACTTACCATGCCGAAAGGTGCATCCCTTCACTTCCAGAGCTCCCCCATCGAAGAAGAATCTATCGATGCTCTCGCTGTTTTCTTCCACGTCGCATCGTACCCTGATTTCGGGATGACTACCTATTGGGACGACCTTGATTTCCGAGATAGCAGAACATCTGAGGAGCTCTGTAATCTGTATCATGATCGGTGGGTGAGGGTTAGCTCACTTTCCCGTAGACTTTGGGAGGAGAAAAGGACTTGATTCTTAGATAATGTCGTACACTAGATGATTCTTCACATCACGATACGTATATATGATTATGATTTCTTCTGTGCGGCGTGTTCTCAGCGAGGGCGATGAATCGATGAAGGGCGACCACTGGAATGGGTGGTACGCTTTGCTCGTTACTCAGGGTAAAACACATCATTGATGCGCCATTGGCTGACCCTCACACAAGCACGAGATTTCTATCTGATTTGCGTCACAATTACACTCTTGACAAGTTATCTCATCCGACACAAATCACGAGATCATGGTCCAGCACGAAGTCAGCGCCACGTGCGTCATACGCCAGAGAGGGATTTGGATCCGCCGTGGCTTAACGAAACCGAGACAACCCATACAATTATCGCCTGTATTTCAAAATAACCCACAGTGCAAGTGTCATACATATATACTGGAACACCACGGTCCATGGTGCCTGTCGAAATTGCATCGCCGGCGATCACATTCCATGTTGGATTCTTGATTCCATATTTGGTATTACCTGCTTACTTAAGCAGTACTTACATCGGACCATTCTTACCTTAGTCTTACTTAGTGACTTACTGAGTATTCTACAGGTACCTACTATCTTAATATCATAGTGACTTACTGAGTATTCTACATTCCACATAATTTCCAACGTAAATCTGGATCACTGAGACGAGCGCTACAAGGGTCCGGGTCTCGTCTCCAAGGAGCGTCTCAAGTCCCCCCTCTCCTCCCAAAGACAGCGAGCAAGTGAGTGAACCCGCTCCCATCGATCATGATGCAGATCACAAAGCTCCTGAGGTCGCTCGCTACCCTGAAAATCGTGATTATTCCAGTGGGTAGTCAAGTCGAATTCTGGATAGGGAGCGACATGAAAGAAAACGCCGAGAGCCTGGATAGACTCTTCTTCGATGGGGGAGTGAAGGACGTGAATGAACGAATGTTTCGGCATGGTAAGGCCGCGCCATGGGTGCCCTTGGGGAATTTCAATGTAGCCACGGCAGTCAAACGTGAAGGAGAGCGTTCGGAGCGACCTGCATCTTTCCAACAACTGTAGGAATCCCCCGGGAGTGATGGCGCTCGATGCTGTCCAGTCATGGTCCTCGCCCACCTCAAAATTTTCCAAATGGGGCCACGAAGATGCTAAACGCAGTAACTCGCGTTCGTTCAGATCCGCACCGCAAAGAATGTCGAGCATGATAGATTTGATGTTCACAAAGACTGTTAAAGGGCGAAGACGATCGAAAGTGATGTAGTACGGAGATGGATTTTCCAAAGGGATACCACCCAGTTCATTGTTGACGTGATAGATATGGAGCATGAGATTATTCAGGGAGGGATGTGTGCAGGCCTCTTGGAGAGCCACGAAAAACGACATGAGGTCTGGTGCAGTCGGGCGAGCATGAAGACCAACAGAGAGGTCACGAATCTCCGGGGTGCGGAAATGATGGAGAAGCCTCCAGATAGGGGACAAATAGGCCGATGTAAGGGAAAGCTCATCGAGCGCCGAGAAGGTTAGCGTAGAAGCAGGGGATAGTGTGGCATGAGTTCGATCGACGACCGCATCGTGCACATCGAAGCTCAAATAAAGCAACTTATGCAAGCGGGAGAGATGAAAAAGAGCGTCGATGTTTAGACCGACGTTGTAGCACCGCACAGAACAAAGATGTTTCCAGCGATGTAGCAGGCCCGAGATTGTATCAGCGTGAGCCCACTGCAGTAGTTGGAAGTCGGTCACGATTGGACATCTCTCTCCAAAAGTCTGGATAGCAGCACCAAGGTTCTCCGTATCCTCAAACAAGATATGTGTCAGTTTTGGATTTGCGAGGTGTCGTATCAAAGGAGTGATTGTCGCGCTGGGTTCGTGCAGCCCGACAATCCGAAGATTGGGGAAAATCAATTCAATAGAGGATGGCGGGTTGGAGAGTGCTTCAATACAATCTGCAGCCAGTCCAAATGAACCACGCAGTCCAGAGAGATCTCGCACGCGATGTGCATAAGGCAAAATGATGTCCCACTCAGTCTGCTCGAGGCATTTTTGGAGTGAATAGACCTGCGCGGGATTTGGTCAGCATCCATCATGACACGTAGGACCTGGATTGTCTTACACCTTCCGATTCAACCCATGATGCTTCGGGGAGACATCGTACCAGAGGTGTCAAGTCATCTAATTTGGCCCAGATCATATCTAACGCCGGCCCTTTAAACGTTTTGCACGTCCTCGCCAGCGCGGCCAGATGACGCTGCCTTCCGAGTCGGCTACTGCGAAATCTTGAATTGTAGCAGTAACTGAAGACACTGAGAAGGATCTCTTCTATGTAGAGTGCGTGATGCATTGGGATCGGTGGAGTCTTTGGGCAGAAGCGATGCCCAAATCGATCGTCATCGTAGATTTCTCAGGCTCAGCTGGGCGGTTTCCCACTGCAATTTCGAGGGTCTAGTCATGGGGATCCGGATCACATAGCCTGTTCGGTTTCGCGCTATGTAATCCGCTCCCCCACACCAGTCCACAAGAAACCAACAGGTTTTCCGAACAGGTGACAAGATCGAGAACTACATACGAGTACGCCGTGCTTGGGACGGCAGTCGCGTTGGTTTCGACTGACTGGACACTCTCCTATGAGCTGCCGTCTCGGTCTCGACACGAGGTTGGTTCAGAATCCACCCTTTACAGCGAGAAATCGTCGAGACCAGCGGATATCCTCAAGCAGTGCAGATACATCCACAACCTGCCACCTAGGTGGAGGTATATGAAAGTGAGCTGTTTGTCCCATGGATTCTGGAAGGCTAACCTGGTGTTTAACAGACATGCTCGTGGCCAGTTACGATAGGAAGATACAGAACTTGTGACTGATGCCAGACCATCTGCTGGCGAAAACCTCTCGAATATCTATTCCACTCCTCGCATGGATACGTGCTTTCCTTGTTAGAGGGTATGTAACCAGACGTCGAAATCTATCGCCAAGCGCTCCACGAGTGCCCGCACCGGTGATCCCTTGTCAATAGCGCTCGAGCAGCCGAACATTCCCCCTCTTGCGAACCCTTCGGTTATCACATTTCCCCACAGGAGAAGCCACGACATCGTCCAGACCCACCCCACTATCCCACCCACTTTCCTCCCCGTCAACTGACGAAATGCTCGCTCGGCGAGGATACCGGGGCCCATCATGCCAAACCCAACCAGCATCCACCAAACCTCCACCCGACTATTGAGTGTCATCAGTGCGATTTGGTGCCACAGTGCCGAAGCGAGGAATGCCCCGATAACGATGCCAGTGCGACCAAAGACGAAGGAGAGCGGGTAACCACCTAGGAAAACGAATACGCGGCGGAAAAACTGGTGCCACCTGCGACCCCAGAAATCACTCAGTGATGTAGCGCGCCATGGGGCATCGAATGCAGGTGGCCATTGAACGGGGTCTTGTCCAAGGACGGGAATGGCAAATGCGGTAAGTACGTCGTAGGTCATCTGGAGGATACCGTAGAGCGCGAACGTATTAAAAGTTGAAATGACGCTCGCTCGGAAGTATCGCACTAAGAAAGGAAGGGATTCGTCGAAAATAGTCGATGTTCTGGGGATGGGTCCGCTTCCCAGTGGGGCCAATGTCAGGACTACTCGGTGGAAGGCACCGCTTATCAAGGCGTGTGCAACCGCAGAAAGGAATGCAAAGATAGCAAATGCTATGCGATTAGCTGGACGTCTATCGCGGGGAATGGACAGTCCACGTGACCATTCCCAGCCGTGACCACGAAAACTTGAAACGAGATCAAGGGCATCCACGATGGTTGATGGAGTGCTATTCGCAGGACGGAGACGTCGCACGAGCGGCTCTTTCACCACTGTCCAGTCGAGGGCGCGGACAGTAGTGGCAAACATGAAGAGCTAGAGGGAAACCTATGTGAGTCTCGTCTAGGGACGTACTATTTGTGGGAAGCACTGACCACAAAGTTGGTGTTGTTGAATTCATACCCAGCCTTGCCGAGCGACATATCCACGGAAAGTGCTGCACGTAGTGCCAATAACGCAGTGAGAGGCCACAATGCGACCCGGAGAGTCCGCGTCCGAGGCGTGACGGCCAACAGCGCTACTACGAAGAAGCAAACCACCGGAGGGAGGACATACGATACAAAGGTGGTGCCGTCGATGGGAATTTGGGTTGATGGGACTCCAAGTGCATTCCGCAGCGCCAGCATAGCGGGGGTCGTGAAGGACATCGATTGCTCTACAGTTTCATTTAAGTAAAAGGCGAAAGATCTGAATCGGGCGGTGCCAGCAACGTCATCACCTGACATCCACAGATATTTGGGCTACAGATATCAGAAGCGAATACATGGCGTGTTGTGCTTGATATCAACGTACCTCCAATGTCGCAAATTTTATTTCAGCAGTGTAAAATTCTCCATATGTGTTCCCGCAACTGCCTCATCTTGTCATGGCGATAAAATGTCAAACGTGAACGTGTGAACGAATCTCACATCCCGTCAGGCCCACGGCCAGATGACGGTATTTTCCGAAGGCATGACAAGTATAGTTTGCCAGTAAAATATCCCGCGTACAGCCTTCCCTCCGAGTCGACTCAGGACATTGACGGAGTTCTTTATGCTTATCGCCTGTTTCCGAATGCACGGGACTCCGCTTTTTTCTTCACGCAAATTGCTTCCAGAACGACCACGATCAAGTGTCTCAACACAATATTACCCGCGCCTTGTCCGACTCCGAGTCATCCCCTTGGGAAAATTTACCGATTTCAGACTATTATTATAGATTGCGACGGGCGGGTACGGTAAGGAGCGGCTGCGACGGCCCCGGGGGTTTCTGCTGACTACAGATACAATACATAACCAGAGCGGCCTCGGTCATGAGGCAACAAGACTATTTGCTTGACAAAGGATCCGGACGGTCCTCAAGACCGACGAGTCGTGCAATTTTTGTCGGTGCGCAGTCACGGCAAGTACTAAGAGCGATGTGAATACGGTACAGGGAAGGGGTACACAAAACAAGAATCGCAACGGCGATGCATGGCAATCACTGATAAATGCAAACTTGAAGATGCGGCTGTCGGAATTGGCAGATTTAGCTCGGGTTCTCTGTTCTATCGGTGGTTGAATGGGGTTGGTAATCAGGTGAGTCATGCGCGGCGTCATTCACTAAAAATCCTGCCTAGGCTTTCCTCAAACGGATCACAGCGTCGTCAAATTCACGTATAGGTTCGAGGCAGTGTAACCGGAAGGGGTCATCGAAGTTGAATAATGATGCAGGGTTTGCACATTCCACCATCAAACAACCCAGCGCTCTTGGAACCTCCAATTCTCATATTCCCCTCTAGCCATCGTCCAGCTCACCCGGCGAGACCTCGGACCCTCCTTCCTGTGACGTATTTGAGTATAAGCTCGACAACGATCGATGATCCTCGGAACCAACAAACCAGTATTCCCTCTTGTTGTTGAGCGTGATCAACCCTGATACATATACTACAGAAGTGAGGAATGACCCGACAGCGATGGCTAACACCGCCAGAACGGTGACATGGGCAAAATCGGTAGCACTCCGTCCTAGCTAGATCGACATCGTAATCTACAAAAGGATGATCAACCTAAACTATAACGCATGTAACCAGGTATCGAAATCCATTACAAGACGTTCCACAAACGTCCGCAGGGACGGCACAACGTATATGAGAGCCCCGGACCTAAACAACCCAGCTCTCACAAAACCGTCCATTATCACATTTCCCAACAGGACAAGCCAAGTCATCGTCCAAACCCGTCCTGCGAGCCCACATACCTTCTTTCCTGTCAGCTGCTTGAATGTCCGCTCGGCTAAAACCCCGGGAGCCATCATCCCAAACCCGACCAACATCCTCCAGAGTTTGCTCGTGTCGTCGAGTGAATATAACCCGACATGGTGGAACACTGCGGAGGAGAGGAATGCCCCGATAACGAAGCCTACGCGCCCAAAGATGAAGGAAAGTGGGTAACCAGCCTGAACGAGGAATATATGGCGGAGCCACTGGTGCCACCTGCGTCCCCAGAACTCTGATAATGACGTCGCACGCCACGGCGAATCGAAGGAAGGAGGCCATTGGGCGGGATCTTGCCCAAGGACAAGCACGCCCACTATGGTATACGAATCGTAACCAATCTGGAGGAAGGAGTAGGTCACGAAGAACCCTACGATGGAGATGATGCTCGATCGGAGGTATCGCACATGGAAAGGTAGGGTTTCGTCGAAGACAGACCCTCCCAAAGAGGAGCCGAGTCCAACTGGGGAGAATGATCGGAGGGCCGTGTATGAAGTACCGCAGATGAACGTATGAACAGCCGCAGACAGAATCACATAAGAAACAAATCCAATGCGGTCGGACGGTCGGAAGTCTGGTGGGACGTATACTCCGCGTGACCAGCTCCAGCCATAACCGCGGAAGGTTGCGACGAGGTCGAGGGCGTCCAGGAGAGTTGATGGGGAACTATTCGCAGGGCGAAGTTGTCTTACGAGCGGCTCTTTTGCTAGTGCCCAATACAGGGAACGAGTAACCATGAACAGCATCGGGACCTGGCATTCAAAATTTTAAGTCTTTCCCTTGATGGGTAAAATTTGGGATTAACGGTCGTCCGAAAGAGCCACTCACTTCCAGACCGACGTCGAATTGCAACCCGAAGCTGTTCGACACTATCTCCACGGAAAATGCTGCACGCAATGCCAACAATGTGACGACCGGCCAGAGTGCCACTCGAAGTACGCGGGTCTGCGGCGTGACAACCAGTACCGCCATAGCGAAATAGAAAAGCGCAGGAGGTAAAACATATGATACGAACGTCGTGACGTTGATGGGAGTTTTGGTCGTCGGAACACCAAGAGTATCCCACATTGCGCATGCAGCAAGAGACGTGGTCCGTCTCTTCTGGTTCCCTGTGGGTATGACGGCAGTGGCTCCGCATATGGAGCGCTTATAGCTTCGCGACTTTCCGGCGTCCGCATGTCACGATCTGATTGGTTGAAGGACCGCTGACGAAAGTGGAAAACTGACTTGACCTCGTGTTATTTTTTGTGTATTTTTCGTTGCGAGGTCCTGAATTGCTCGGTGGGGGTCCCACTTACTGATTTGCCTACCCTGTAAGAAATTCAAATCAGAGTTGTCAAATGGTTTGAGTATCAGATGAAGTTGAATGATTCAGACTCAGCGTTACTACGGGAAACCATAAGCCTAGGCCTGGCCCGGGTAGCTTGAAGTGGAGTGCTGTAGAAGTCACCGACACTGTACGCAGACATCGCCCTGACAGCCCCTGCGATCGGGATCTAGTATATACATACGCACATGGCGAATAGCGAAACGGTCGTGGCAGTTGGCATGATCCAAGTTTAGTGGCTATCAAACCCATTGACAGCTGCCATCACACGGCGTCCACCCGCGTCTTCCGAGATGAGTGTTTGAATCAAATCTCGGCTTTGGCAGATCTGCGCACTGAGAGTTTTGGCGAGTTGCGATTGAAAAAAAAAAGGTGACTGACGGAGTGAGCAGGGCCTCGGAGCTCCAAGATTTAGCAATGGGTGTCCCGGATGTCGAGCAAACGAAAGCCGGTGGGGCCAGCCTGCGTACTTTTCGAATTCCGGTTCTACCAGTGCTGAATGGCTAGATACAACTCAGAGTCGCGGTGATACATAATTCCAATCATCTTCTCGGGTCCAGGACCCACTCTTATTGAGCATGATCACCCCTAT
This sequence comes from Hortiboletus flavorubellus, assembly GCA_038093115.1. Classification (NCBI taxonomy): domain Eukaryota; kingdom Fungi; phylum Basidiomycota; class Agaricomycetes; order Boletales; family Boletaceae; genus Hortiboletus; species Hortiboletus flavorubellus. Next base: position 4,035 of record JBBPRR010000851.1, on the reverse strand, counting down.
GTGATGTCGGACGATGGCCGAACCAATTAAAGACAAGGGGAGTGGAACCAGATAATCACCCTGCTAGATCGGTGCCAGACTCATCATGATGCTGGTGTATATTCTACAATTAAAACGGTGGAGTGGACAGAATAACATACAGATACTATGGCGAAGACGAACTACCAATAACGAAGAGAAAACGTGCTAGGGATTGTAACAAGTAGGAGTAGCCCCGTCAATCATCATTCACAACAGCCAATTTCGACGTACACGTATGCATACACACACCAGCGTCAACGGTCACGACCTCCGCGGTTCCTCTGGCCCGTAACTTGTCTGACCTTTTTTTTGCATATCTAATAGACGATGGGTATTCGCTCGAGACCGTTGCGCAACTCGGTATTCTGTGGACGCATATATCCCCTCGCGTCTATCTCTTGCGCTTGCTCCTGTTACCCGTTATCGAAGAGGCCGCCTCCGCTGTCGGTGTCGCTGCTTGCCCTTGCTGCGGTGTATGTGTATGTGTGCCATCCACGATCACATCTGACTTGCGCTTCCGTCCACGTGTCCCTGATCCCGCCCCCGCACTCACGCCTACACCAGAGACAGGAGGTCCACCACTCGCGGCTCCAGCGGGGACCCTGAATGTTTGCCCATGCAGCTGCAGTATGCCCACACCACCACGTTCAGTCCCATCTTGCGATGCTACTTCGTCCAAAAATGCATGTAATTGCTCCGAAGACGGGTTCCCGATCTTGGACGGATCCGACCCTTTGGGTACAAAGGCGGTTGAAGGGTCGAGTGTCTCCGCTAGCTTGTCAAGGTCGCCATCGTCCTCGTTCGCACGCGGCATGTCCATCAAGAACGAGTCGAAGTCGAAGTCCTGGCCAGTACCAATATTTATGGGTGGGAACATGTCCACATCGCCCGTGGGTGGAGGCGCAGATGTAACTCCACCACCGCCAACTCCTGTGGCAGTGTCTGCGGGAGGTAGGCCTGAATCCAGCGTGGTAGGATCGATACCCAGACTCTGAATGAGCGATTGGATATTGGTTTGCAACTCATCTACGTCGTCGTTGATCTCCGCGGTAGTCTTGTAGGTCTTTTGAAGTCGGTCACCTTGTTGTTGGAGTATGAACGGGTCCGGATCAGAAGGGCCTCCTAGAAGCGAGAGCGTGAAAGGTGACAGTGCGTTAGCTGCTGTGTAGTCAAATGTTGGGGGTAATCGTGGTGATGCGGTGACATTGGGATAAACATTTCCTGGGACTGGATTGATAGGGGGAGTGTCTTGTTGAGGGTTATTGTTGTATGGTGATGGCGCGATGAGATGTTGTTGGTAATGTGGTTGACTTGGTGATGAAAATGCCTCGGGAGTGATGGTCTGAGCAGCGAGCGCTGCGAGCAATTTCTGCATTTGTGTCGGTGAGTTAAGAACAGAGGTCAAAGCTGCTTGTACAATGTGGTCGTTGTTCGTTTGAGTAGATGTAGGAGTGGTAGTTGTAGGGGCCGTAAATGACGTGGTATTCGTTGTATTTGACGGCGGGGGGATCGGCGCGGGGTGAGCCTCTTGTGGGGCGGGGCGAGGTTCTATTGCAACCGGCGTAGGCGCGTCGGTGACACTCGGTTCAACTGAAGCAAACCTCGGGGTGGTAGGCGGTTCCGAGGGTTGTGGAGCAGGCGTATCCAATGACCCAAAGAAATCTCAGGTTCGAGATTAACACAACGAACAATGAGATCGTCCGTGAAGACCCACCCGTCGAGTTTGTCGACCGTGCACTTTCCATGCTCGACCTAGACTCCTCTTCCACAACCTTACCCACGTCCGCTCTCTCCCTACTCCGACCACCTGCGATCAGCAACCTCTGAGGCTTCCTTGCCACTACAGCATGTGGCGCATCCTCGTCCTTTCTCATCTGGTTCTCACCGTGCCCGAACACCCCCGCCAAAAACTTCAGAATCCGATTGATGGTATCCTGATGCTTTTTATGCTTCTCTCGCGCCGCCATCGCCTCCTGCCAGAGAAGTTCATTCGAACCTTTTAGCTCGTTCAAGTCAGCTGATACGGCCGCCTGATGCCGCTTAATCGCCTGTATCCCATTCACAATCGAGTTGATGTCCAACAACTGATTCGCTGACAACGCTCCCACAGCCACATTACCCGCCACATCCCTCCCTGCAGTGGGGGCTGCATGGGCGTCCTCGCCCGTTGTTGGCGCCTGCTTTTTCCGCTGTATGAGACACAACAATTCTGGCTGACCACGTAAAAAGTGTGGGTGTTCAAAGTTCCAGAACTCGGAGTCCGAGTCGGCACGGAGGACACCTTGCTGGAGATGAGGGATCTTGCGAAAGCCGTACATGTTGAGTTGGCGGACAAAGGAGCTAAAGTTCTTGTGCTTGAACCAACGCCCGAGAACTTCACTCGCGAATCGCTCTTGGTCGAGGACTGAAATCGGGAACAGCGGAAGGAGTCAAGCGCGGGTTGGGCGCATGATTTGAGAGGAAATGCCCACCGAAGAAGGAGTCGCCTGTATCAGACCATCTTATGAGATCTTGGTCAGCGGGGTCATTGACCATCCTATCGAATACCAAGCAGGTGAGCGGATGAGAATATCTTGGGCCCCTGGCCAATGATTCGACAAGGGGACGCACTCGTATAGCTTCTGGAGAAAAGCAGGGACAAGTTGTCTGGCTGGTCTGCTCAAGTGAGACGAACTCCCTCTCTGTGCGACAGTGAGGGATATTTGCTGGTCTGTAGTCCCCGCCATCGTCGTTTGAGATCAGTGTCGAGGTGGTGCAAGTGGCAGCTTTGTACGTGAAGGACACAGCTAGTCTCCGCTGGTAATACTCTGTGCCAAATACGTAAAAACATATCATAACCCTAACCCTACGTTTGGCCTTGTATCCCGCTACGCCGGAGTACTAAGCGGGGTCCTGCAGGGGCTCGACTCGGAGCGGAGACCAAGGCCACAGGCCATTGGCCTCGCTGTCGCCCGAACACTTGTTCGTTGTCCGGTCAGGCTGACTGCGAGGTGCCCAGCCCGCCCTCACAGTTCATCATGCTTTACCCGTTTCAGGTTGTGTATCACCTAGCTTCGCAGTGTCTCAGTAGTTCCATATTCCTGTATCTAGTCGTTTCACTACATCCATCCTTGATTGCACACGAGCGAGCGATATCACGCAGACTCCTGCGCTCATGGAATAAGTACTCTGCCCGGATCAAAGTTTCACCACCCACCGCCTCACGCCTCATCCCTCATATCCCACCATCTTCCTCTTCTTCTTGATCTCTTCTCTTAACATCATGATCCGGCTTTCCAACCTCCACGATAAATCCATCTCACGCGTGCACAAGCTAGTCGCCTCCGCCAGCATCTCCCTCGCCGCCTTGAAAGCGTGCCCCCACTCCAAGATCCCCTCTTCCTCCCTACTTGCCGCTTCCTCCGATCTTGCTTCCCTTTCGGCGGCCTTTCGATCACCCTCCTTCATCTCCAGGACCGCGAGTTCGAAATAGGCGACGGGGCTGACCCATGTGCTGATTTCGACGTTCCCCCCATGCTTCAAGGCGTCACGAAGCAGTATTCGCCCAGTAACGTAGTCCCCTATCGTACGATGGACGATGCCGAGGATGAGAGACCGAATGGCAAGTTCGTCGGGTGTGTCCAGGTCGAGTTTGGCATTGGCCGGAGGAGCGGGTCGAGCAGGCATGTGCTTACTCTCGACTCCAATCGGCGGCGTGAACTTACTCAACTCCTCGATGTGCACCAGTGCAGTAGCTTCGTCGATATGAGCATGATTGTTCCCGACTATTGTATATCCAAGTCAGAGTCAGTCAGAACACAACGCAATATAGGTTCTTTGACTGACAGATGGCAAATTCTAGAAATTCATTGTCAAGAAAATGACATGTGCATGAACACGAACGAGACACAGACCCTCCGCAGGATTAATTCTGATTGCCTCCACGTAACGATCAGGATCACCGCCGCGCCGGACTTGTTTTCTCTTGTAAAATTCCACTTCCAATCAAGTCATCAACCTTGAGTTCAAGTTCGA
>JBBPRR010000850.1:0-15598 GCA_038093115.1 Hortiboletus flavorubellus | reverse complement strand
GGCGCTCAGAGACCCGGGGCATGGTGGTTGTGGGTCATTTGATTGCCATGCCAGCCCTTATATCTTATTTCTTACTCTGGGCGCTGGGGCACAGGGTTTGATTTGACAGTTCCCCTATCACCCAAGCGATCGGCGTTGCCCGATGTCACGCTGACACCTTTCCCACTCCTCGTGATGCACCCGGATCCCTGGATCCCTGGATTACCGTATACAGGACCTCTCAAAGGACTTCCGCCACTGGAATGTCCAAACGATAACGAACGCCATCCCATCTCTCATGCGCGTGCTTGCCGACCGGCGATGGACACCATTCCTTGCGTCAATCGAAGGGCTAACTGGGTTGCGCGCATGCACTCGCCGTCCGCTGTTGCTCGCCCACCTTCACCCACCCTCTTTCCGAGCACGCTCATCTCGACAACCCTAGCAAACATCCCACCTCACCCACTTTCCCTACTGTCGCACGACGCACCTCCTCCGTCACTACACGGCCCCCTTTGGCTGCGGCACCCCGCCCGACTGGCGCGGTACATCTCCACATGCACGCATCCGTCACCTTGTCCCATTTACTCCCAATTTCCTTCTCACCAAGCTTACCCAGGACTTGGAAAAGAGAACCGGCATCCTTGGGACCTTCGAGCTGTCCTCGGACTGTCACGCGCATATACACTGATGGTGCGGCCGTCGTCTCAGAGACCGCCATGGCCTTTGCTGATCCACTCAAGAATCCTAGCCGCGATCCCTCCAGGTTATCCGTTGTCATCTATCTAGTTTTAGTATGACCGGGACTCAGTAAGTACTTAGTGTTTTAAAAATAGGTATTATTCTAACGAGTTCGCCGCAGTACGGGGGGCATCTACAACCCCACCGACGTTTCCGTTTTGGAGAGGTTAACATTCCAAATTTAGGATGCGAGATGTGCATCATCAGTCCCGAGGACGGCATACCGTCTGTTGTCGGGCATAGAAGGGAGTAGTACTGGCACCGGGCCAACTCAGGTCAGTATCTCATGATACGAGTCGGAGCGAACGAATAGACTGCTCATGCGGCGATTCACTGCTGTTCAGAAGGCACACAACGCCGACATGTTCGGCCCAGGTATCCTCTTGGCGTCGTGTGAGCAGAGCTTCAAGTTCGTGGACCTATGGTGTTCATTTGGCGCTATAACAACATTCAAGCGACTGGGTTTTCGTTCGTAGGGGGCTGTTGGTACCACACGGGTGAGTTGAGAATCATCCGGCCAACAGAATGGGACCACCTCTCCATCTTTCACCCGTTCTAACCACACACAGATCCAGACTCGGATGTGGGGATCGCCCCCCATGTTCGCCGACCGACCGACCGACCGACCCAACCATCCGTCCCCTGGATGTACAAGAGCCTCCGACCAAGTTCCATTCTCCTATGCGCAGTGCGCACACACATGTGCGGACGATGCCAGCAGTGGAGCACCCCTGTCAACGAAGCAAATGATTGGTTTGGTGTAGGTACTTATAGAACTATCATATATGGACTGCGGATCGCCCTTTGTTTTCTTTGCCGCCTCGTGCACCTTGTATGTAGAACGAGCGTGGAGTCCGGCCCGGTGCCACCATGATTTAATCGGAGTTCAAACAATGTGGCTGTGGCTGTGGTTGAATCGGAGATTAAAATCTTCATTCATGACCAAGCTTTAAGTTTTCTTCTCTCATCTTATACACTTTAGTACCGACTTTAATACCAACTTTGAGACCCGCTATAGTATCATCCCATCAACATGGACGAGGATGGTTGGAAAGTGAGTTTCCGCCTCGTGCTGTTCCTCAAACATTACCTGGCCCCATTTGATACAGACATGCGCGCCTGCTCGGAACCTCCCGATGTAGCAGCTCGGATATTAATTATCCCACTCCTATGCAAGACAGTCGAATCTTCATTTCAATGCCGCTGCCCGCGACGTCGTGAGTCACGAACGGAATTAGCCTTACATGTTGTGGGCTGGATACTGATGGCTTTGGGGCTGTTCCCAGCTATAAAAACACTCTGCGGAAAACACCATTCTAATGTCCTCAAGGATGTTCCACCTGCAGAACGCGCCAAACCCGTATGCGCACCCCTCGAACTCACCTCTCAACGTACTGATCCATCTTCAGCGCCAATCCCCTTATGTACCTCCTGTTCAGCTTTCCTGCTGCTGGGATTACCTGTCGATTGGTGACCGAGCATGGTCACGAGTGTGGTGCACCCCTCCTCGTGGACCGCAGGCTCGTGTCCGCTCACCTCCGCGACCAGCATGGTTTTGGGGGAGATAGCAAAGAAATGGTTGCATGTCGATGGTGGCCTTGCCATTCTCAAGCTAAGCCGAGACTGATGGCTGTGGGCCAGTGAGAGTGGCCCGGGATCGTTTGGGAAGGTCGGCCAACGCCCCGCCGCCGTCCCCGCTCACAGGCAGCGACAACACGACGCACGCGTTGTGCCGTCGCCATCACCTCGCGGCCGTCGCCTTTGCCCCTGCTCGTCGCCGCCATCGCCCTCACCTCGCTCACCCCCCTGCTCGGCAGCAACACGACGCACGCGTCGTGTTGTCGCTGCCACGCCTGTACCCACACTCCCGCCCTCGCACTCCCTGGCCCTCTCGCCTGCACCTGGGCTTCACCCTTGCACACGCGTGCGCGCCCTCACCCTCGTCTCACCCACTCACCATCACGGCGTCGCGTGCCCGTGAGCGCCTACACACAGACAATAATGTCTGCGTGTGCGTGCGCGCTCGCTCCCACGCAGTCATCGCATCAACTTGCAGGTAAGGCCCCTCCGAGTCCCCCGTCTGCTCGCACGCCCGCGCCTGCCCTCTCGCCCTTGCATGCGCGCGCTTACGCCCGTGCTACGTCGCCCACGCCCCCGCTCGCTCTCCCTCGCCTCCCGTCGTCCTCACGCGCTCTCGCCCCCATCCTCAGAGTCCCACTTCCCCATCGCCCATCTTCGTCTCGAGCATACAGCAGCGACGACTCAACGGGCAGGGGAGGTGCGGTTGGTGAGTGGGGAGGTGGTGGGTTGCGGATAGGGCAAGGTGTAAACCTTGTCCCTAGGAATCCACGCGAGGAATATGATCAACGAGGATACCACATCAGACGTCAAGGTCAAAGAAACCCCACCAAACGCAGATACAGATCCCGCCCTCGGTCCAGTAACACACCCAAGCAGACAAAACCCTGCACACAGCTCTGGAATGGGACTCGCGGGCTATATACCGACGCAACCTCTGAATTACTGCGCATTTCGCGGAACAGACATACGTGGAGGGGATCAGGAGATCACGAGCGCATCGGCCTCGTCGCCGGACATGGTGAACTTGGACTTGCACGTTTTTAAAGCCTTTCTCAAACAGCGCGACACACTGTTTCCTCTAAATCTGTGGTCCGACATTTACCTTTTTCTTGCAGGATCTCGCGTTTCCTTTTTCCGTGTGACAATGTGCTTGAAAGATTGGATAGCAAGAATCACTTGCTGCTTCAAGTTGGAACCTGATTGTGGCACACGCTCTCGTCACTGGCACTGCATCAATGCCTCTGCTCCTCGCACACCGCCATTTGGTGTTCAAGCGAATTACGCGCCGATGCTGTCGTACCACAGCATGTCCCGTGCCTGGCCCTCGTTACATCACGGCTCGCCAGCCGCATCAACAACCTTCTGAGCAGTCATGGACGTATCGGGACTGTTCTACCATATCCCCGTCACTTAATATCTCGAAGGTTGGTGTCCTCCTCCCGTCATGCGCTCCCTTGTTCTCCTTGTCGCCTCCGAGGGCTTGTGCACAGCCACCCCCACGGCGGGGCCCTGCCACAGGACGATAGGAACAAAGCTGTAGATTGGCTGTAGTGGGCTCTAATCTCTCAAAGGTATCATCTACCGACCATTCAGTCCGTCATGTAAAGAATTCACATGCTCTACAGCAGTCTGGACTCTGGAGCGCCCCCAACATCCCACCCATGATGCGACCCGTCAGGCCTAGCACGCCGACAACATATCGACCAGGGTGTGGTGCCCACAGGTAAGACTACCACATGACGTGGGTGCCAGCCGAGAGGAGCTCCGATAACGCCCGCCCTCTGCCCCCTCAATACTGTCGAGTTTACCTGTTTCGTGTAGACCGAGCCATCGATTTTAATTTACCCTGCTGGGGCCACGAAACGGCGGGTTGTGGGTGCCTTCTTGTGGAAAGACTTCCAAGAAGCGCTGCCAATTGACAGCCATCCCGGATCTTGTGAGTTGATAAGCGAGGAGCTCTCGTTCAACTATCTTCAGATGATGGCAACGGTACCCCTTAGCATCAGATCGTGCGCCGCATCTGAGGTTCAAGTTCCTTCCACCAATCGGACCAATATTTTTTTTTTCACCCGCACCAGCAGTACACATGCTCCACAAAGGGGTCACATTGGTCGCGCCAGCCTGACTCCACTTTCTACTACCGAAACCCTCTATTCTATGGACTCGATTCCTGTGCCAGATCAAACTTTGAATACACAGCATGCGCGAAAATGGGACCACCAGCACCCATCTATAATGCCACTCCTGATACTCGCCGTTCTACTTTATTCGTTTCTTCTCTGGACCCTTGATATTAAACACTTTTTATTCACCGTGAGAAAAGAAAGAAAAAGTGGTTGTACGTACCTTTACGGCTGTGACAACATCTCGCCACCAAGAGGACAGTGATGTATCCCCCTCCGCGAAAACGTCCTCAAACATTGAGGACACGTCCACTTTAACAGCCCTAGATGGACTGATAGGATATGCCTGATCAGGCTGCGCCGCTGAATGGGCCGTGAATTGCAGTGCCACCATAAGCACTTGATCCTCTCTTTGTTTTCTCCCCCTAGAGCATGCCCGTTGCGGAGGTGCACAGACACGAGCTTGCGGTCCAGGGGGAGCGGCGCGCCACACTCGTGACCATGTTCGGTCATCAATCGACAGGTAATTCCCTCAGCAGGAATGCTGAGCAGAAGGTGCGGGTGCATGAGGAAATCAACGCTGAAGAGAGATCAACACTTTGGGAAGCGAGTACAAGTGGAGTACACATTGCCACACACAAGTTTGGTACGTTCTGCTGCAGATGCGGCATCCTTGAAGACCTTGGAACGGATACAGTTTTTGGTGCGGGTTTTAAGGCTCCTTGTTTTAAGGCTTCTTGGAGTCCAGCCACCAAGACAACCATTGGCAGCCATGCCATGATGTGCAAGCTCGATCCCCACGCACGGAGCTCATCCGCAAGCCATGTTGGCGGAGGTAATTAATATCTGTAGCGGCCACAACGAAAGTTCCACAATGACCTGAGTTTCAATGACTCGCCACTGTCAAACACTCTGAGCACGTAACCTGATGGAGATTGAGAGCACTTACCACCTTCTCGGTAACTTGATGATTTAGACAACAGTCCACAGAGAGATTACCGCCCAGAACCCCTTTCCGGGACGCGGACGCTATAGCGTGAAGTACGAACTACACCGTGAAGTTTTCGATCTACGTCACTTTTTGTAACAAGGAAAGCGCGGTAACAAGTTCGGTATAATCGGCCACATGCGACGGACATTTTCTATCAGAGGGGTGTCACAACGCCAACCGACTTGTTCCTTCCGATGAGGCCAGCCTACAAGCTCGTCGCGCACATGCATACAAAAAAAGGAAAGCTATCTGTTATCACTGCGTACCTTGTAAATCAATGTGCCGGCTCAGTCGGATGGTGGGTCTGGCACCAGCGACAGGAACCAAAGATCCTAAGCGGCGCACGTTGACGGGTGGATGGGGCACAATTTTGGCCGATGAAAACAATGCTCAAGCCAGTGTCCGGAGCAGTGTCATGTTCCTGTCCCCTTCGACTCAACATACCGATTACAAAACACTCCACCTTGAATCTCCCCCGCTCCCAGTTCGACTCATGCATCTGTTCCGATGTCAAAACTTGGAATCTATGGCTACCCACGATGACTATGGCATCCACGATGATAAAGCGTCCGTCAATGCCGGGCGGAACAACTCAGGGGTTCTGTGTACTTGGCAGCCCATCGTGAGTAACGCCCATCGCCTCATCAATATGCACGCGGAAGGGATAGGGCGACGGCCACAGGAACGAATGTTGTCTTATCTTACCTTACGGCACTTCAGCATGAACGATACGAAACTGAATTTTCATTAGAGATAGCCCAGGACATAAACCTCCGCAGCCCGCAGGCTGTCAGATTGATATGCTCGGCACTAAACGGCCGACAAGGCCAACATCATCGACTGATCGATCGCAGACGTGCTTCTTCCGGAAATACCAGTGATTGCGAGCCGAAAGGCAATCCAGCTGGGGTCGGTGTCGGAAGCTGAAAATCTGTGCCTTGCACGAGCGGAAGCAACCCACCGCCCCCCCGCTCTGCTCATCGTTCCACCTTCACGTTTGCGTGGGTGCCCTCGTCTACCGTGAATACATGTGAACGCTCCAGTACCTTGACAGGGGGCCAATTTTTTTTTCGACCTGGGCGAGGATGGCCTCGGCGACCTTCGTGCGATTGGGCCACCCAAACACCGATTATCAGGACCGACTCGCCAGGTATGGCTCGAGTCTCCCACTTCCTCAGAACGATCTGCTTCTGATCTCGTGGTACTAGGTCTGGTTAGGTGACCGACTGGCTGGGAGTTATTTCTCTCTCCGCACTCTTCATCTAGCATCCCAACCATTCTTCGTCCATCCCCATGGGCAGTAACAGACAATGGTGTCTCCTTCAGACCACACGCGGCTGCTAATTAGACCGTGGTACCCGGTCCGCGCGTGATGCCGCCCGTTGACACCTGAGAAAGCGACGAGAGGAGACCATGAAAGACCACCAACAATGGACGCTATATTTGAATCCCCCCTCGCCCTCGCCTTCCTCGCCTGCAGACAACCCAATCCCTTCGTCCTCACCCGACAACATGGAAATACCGCCTTTTTCGTTGTCACCGATCCAATCTTCTCATCACGACCGACCCCACCGCCGACACCCGCACGCACAGCGATTATTAGTGCAAGTACAAACATTAAATCTAGGGCACCGGATCATCGAACCATCGCGCGACGCCACCACCTTCCCGACAGTCACCTTTTGCAGGACATGCTTGCTAACCACTTATCGCTCGCAACTCTACCAACTACAGCACAAGCCCCATGAGAACCGTGTTTGGTGGATGGCGAGCATAAGCTGATATTACCAGGCATTTCCTGCGCTAGAACCAGGTTTCAGGTGAACGTATCCTCGGCCAAGTTTGCGAATGTTTTCCAGACCGACACGATGACTCTGGCAAAGTGGTACGTTTGCATGAGCGGCCACGGAAGCGAACAATTACAGGCGGGTAGTACATCGCTGCACTCGACGCCCCCCTGCTCTGTCAACCCAGCACTCAGCCCTCGCCACCGAGCCCCCTTTCGAAGGTATTTTCGCTGCCCACCTCACCCTCGAACAGCTTTTGGGCGTGATGTCAACGCGGGGGTCGGGAAATTCGGACAGGACAACACGGTGTCCTGTCAGATCCATGTTGTGTTCATATTGGGCATAGGGTGATGGTGAGACGTTTGGGACAGTCCTAGCATAGTAACACTTGCATTTGACACAATTATCCAACATACGTCGTGAACGACAACTCCCCACATTGTCACGCACCTCCACATGTTGGCAGAAACGTCGTCTGATGATCGTCAGGGTTGCTGCTTATAAAGCGGGGGGACTTCAAAATCACAACATGTACACAATATAACTCCATTGTATGAACCAATTTGATCGCGCGAACGTTTAGTGGCGCACGTCCATGCCGGCGATATTAACTATTAAACAAGTTGAAGGGACTCTCGGACCCGTTCATTTACGGCCATGGCAAGCTGCCGCTGCCCGCTAAGCTGCCCAGGGACTGATCGTTCCACGGTAGACCCAAATATCCGAGATTTGGGGGATCGCAAGCCCGCGTTGCAGGTTCCTCGTCTAGGGTCGCTTATGGAAAGATCCGTTGTCAGGCATTGGGTTTGCACGTCTGACACGGCCTTTGAATCGTCTGCAGAAATCTGGCACCGCGTCGTCGACGTAGAAGCACCCAACCCATTGATAAGTGTACCCACCATGATGGATAAGGAGGTGGTTCCAGATGTGATAATGACGCTGTGGGGATCATCGGTCCGGGACCTAGTCTTGATGGACCAGGCCAGGAGATCAATAAGACAACTTGCACGAATAACACTGGATGTCCTTTGCTAGTTCATCCTCCGATAGAATTCTCAGATGGTCGGTGCAAGCGTAACTTTGCACAGTCTTTGCCGATTTGAAAATATGCCCAGGCGTGGGTGTCAGGCGCGGTATGACAGGTTCGTGAGGTGCTCTTGAATGGTCAAACCGCGGGCCCGAGTACTTCAAGGACTCGCAGCGTAGACAAGAAACGGGACTACCTTGAAGGAGAGGTGTCGTCGATCGATCGATCTGAAAGCGATTGGCCGCAACGGGATTCAAGGCCAGGACAGGTCCCCATTCCATCCATCTCAACTGCTGTGTGGCACGCAGAGTGGCCATAGTGTTGGTCGAGATCAGTACAAAGGACCCACCTAGTCGAGAAAGAAGATGCCTTGCGACCGACCCAGTGAGTCGGGATGTCCTATGGTTTTTATGCGACAAGTACACACATGTGGTCGATGGAAACTGTCATAGTCAGTGCGTTATAGTCCTGTACCGATGCGTAGTACACTTCAGGGCCGCCGGCGCAAGGGTACCCGCATGCAGTGTCACACAACTTGAAGAGTTTGATCCGGGTGCTTCAAGTTGCAGGTTACAATGACCCTGGACGTGGGATCAAGATCAAGAGAGGTGGGCGATCCAATTGTGTGTTGTGGAAAAGACTTTGTGCACTGGTATTTTCCTTTTCGGTACTATCACATCATATCCGATGAGTGAGGCGTTGAGTTAAACCGTTGACGGCTCAGCCCGCTTCTCGTTTCGGCCCCCTCACTGCCCTCGCTTCTGTCGGTGGTCCCGTCGCCGCCCGACTCGTCTCCGAATACCCCGCCTGTGCCACCATCGAGCTCTACGCCCGCACACCCTCCTCTGTCCCTGGTACTACTGAAAAACACACCGGGACCGCACTCAAAGGAATCCTCAAGTGTGCGTGCATACTTGCACAGCACCCTAAGACATTCGTACAGGTCGTGGTACAGGCGCTCTTGCTACTGTCGTCTTCACGCTTCTCGTGGCGGAGATCAGTGCGTGCAGTCTTGCGCTTCTCACCGCAGGCTTGATTTAATTCGAAGTGTCGTCTGCTCCGTTGCCGTCGCTCAATCCACCTCTTCGAGCCAACCCTGATTCGTGATGCCAGGTGGTGGAGTAGTCATGCAGAGTACACAGGTGTTTTTCATTTCCTTCTGGCGCTTGGTGTACCATGCCACCCTCCAAGATGATCTAGACGAATTACCCAGCTAGTCGCGGAAGCATGTTCTTTGTGACAGCAGAGGCGGATGCAGCAAGGGCGGCACTGGAGGGTACGGCGGCAGTGCGGACGAAAAGAGGGAGAGTCTGAGCGCGCCATTGTTTGTTGGCGACAGACTGTCATGAGAGTGAGCCGTGAAGTTGGTGGTGGTCGATAATCACCGTCTAGATCGGGCACCACGGATCGAGTCGCCGTCGAACATGATCGACCCAGACGGTCGGATTTACCTTTTTCACGAGGATCGTCGTGATGCGCTTTACGGACTCGGCGAGGTGCGCGTGTGCACTAACATTCTAGAAGTTGACAAGGTTCAATCCGACGACCGTAATCAAGTAGTCGTCCTATATCAATGAGCTCGATCTTCCGCGCCCACATCCGTGGCATCTCTCTGCCACACAATGGAGGTTCAGCTCGGAAGTTTGTTGGGAACTGGCATATCATTGGTGCGCCGGAGATTAGGTGGCAAGCCAGAAAGACGTGCGCAGTTGCATATCAACCTGGAAGCTGAAGAATTATGGCACCAGATCGAGACACGCAGGTGGAAGGTCCATCCGACTACCTTCCACCGCCACCAGGCTGTACACGTACCATGCACGATGACGCTAGTAGTCGCGATGGTAGGTGCATGACCATTACGACGAATGCCACGCACAAGAGGAGTACTCGACGCGAACCGTACACGAATGTGAGAACCGTCGCACTAGAGTTCGTTCTGGACGGTCATCACGCCTCATGACGCGTAACTATCCACTTATCCTCTGCGTCATGTTTACGAAGTCCTGAATCTGTCCAACGATATTGCCAAGACGACATGGGCTACGGTGGCACCGGACTCTACCACTCAGGTTCGTTCCATAGTCCATTCACAATGAATTCATGACGATAAATATGTGAACAGAGTGGACTGCGCGGCAGTATTAATCTACGATTCCACCCGTTCCGACGCTTGCCACTTCGGTTCGTCGAAGATCTGCGTATATGACCGCCACTTGTTTACCACGAGGAAAATGTGCTGGAATAAGAACGTACCTTTACGCATGTGGTAACACCTCGTTGTCGAGCTGACAGTTATGTGGTATCCCCCTCCGCGCAAACGTCTTGAAGCATTGAGGACAAGTCCACCTCAATAATCCTAAATGAACCTCCAAAATATGCCGGATGAGGTTCCGCTGCTGAATGGGCCGCGAATGACAGTTCCACCATAAACACGTTGTTGTTTCTTTGCCGTCTCCCCTGACAGCGTGTGCGTTGCGGAGGTGCGCAGATACGAGTTTAGGGTCGGCAGGCAGAATGGCACCACAGCTGAGACCATCGACCATCCAATGACACGTCTCGGCTGCAGCAGGGTAGAGTAACTGATTAATGAATGATTCAAAACTGAGGGTGGATCAGCAGTTTGAGAGGCGAGATCAAGGGGAAATCCATACGAGTCTGATGCGTTTTGCTGTACGTTGGACATCTGGAAGACTTTGGGACAACAAGGGATATACTGTAGTGTCGTTTTAAAGCAGGACAGAAGGCTGTCCCGCTTCACCGGGCGTCAAGATAGTGATTACCAGGTACAACGTGTAAGCCCATTTCCGTCCCACCACACCCGCTACTCGACTACGTTAGGTTTGCCAACGCTTTTGGGTAATGGAAGCTCACCATGACGCAGCGTAATGATCAGATTCAAATACGGCAATGTGCGCCTGGCGAAAGTTCTGATCGGGTGACTCAGGGTCGCTGGGGTGTGTTTGCCAACGTCACAGTGCAAGTTCAAACAGCACCTGAAAAGTCAAAATAAGGACCACCTCCATAGCCCAAACAATAGATGAATAATCACTAGTACTATACTACCGTGAAGCAACTTGTACTTCAGGACATGTCACGATGCACACCTTGACAACACAGAAGAAGGGTGTTTAATGTTTTGGATGGCCAGGGACCTGAATGGTGAGATCCGAACCCAAGTCTGCTGGACCCACTTTTTTAACCGTTCGAGTGATCATATTTTGAAATCCCGGAATGCAGGTTCCCTCGTGGAACGCACCTTTTTTTCCTCATCAAGTAAATGGGCCACTTTTTCTAAGCACATTATCGCGCAGTGGGTACACCGTACCACCCACTATGCTATCCGAGATTAATTACTTGCGTACTACGTGCCAGCACGCGTCACGGTGGCAAGTATCACGTATCGGTACCTTGCCTAGCAAGCTTGCTCTCGCTCCATAATTCACAGGAACAAGCACCCAGCAAAGCTTTTTTTCTTTATCGGAATTCCTTTTTCTGAGGAGAATACCCTCCTATTGAGCACATACACCCTGACGGCGTGCCCAACGTGTAAGCACCCCTGTCGCGGCCGGACCTCACCATGACCGCTCGCCCCGCGCTACCACAATCATCAGGCAAGTCCATATATCAGGTAAGTTCATATCTCGTATGGGTCCCCTCTTTTTTCGGGCCAACCCTGTCGGATGAGAGCCTCCACCCATGACGATATTTGCTGGCGAAATCACACACTTCCTTGTCTCGCGTGCTTCTCGGAAGGCCCCACTATTACTTACTTGGACCTGGCTGTACACAGACTTGTCACATGAACGCTTCTACCCCCATTTCCATCCTTTTTGTAACCTCCTTTTCTTTAGGGTAGTGCCCTTGGCTTGGTTGAACAATGAATAGCGTAAAGGTGACCATGCAATCTGCTTGAAGTCGCTGACCGTGGACTACCCCTCACCCTGGAGGCGCATCTAGCGTTCAAACTCACGAATCATGTGCCGATGCGGCCTCCTGTGCCTGGTTACATCACGGCTCGCCTTTTGCCGGACATCTTTTTTTCTTCTGTTGGAACCCCCGTACCCAAGGGTTTCGGCACAACCAACCGCCAACCACGACCGATCATTCGATCCACCTGGTAAAGAATGCCCATGCCTTGCCTTTACAGTAATCCAGACCTCGGATCACCCTGAATATTGCCGGATCTGATGCGGCCCGACGAGCCTGGAAATGTGGTGTAACTACATCAAATCGTAACAACTATCCAATCGCCCATGTAACCAATACCTTGATTCGCACAGTTACTGCATTGTTATTTCAGGGACTGGTCCATGCATATCTGGCTGGGTCCATTCAAGAGTAACATATAGGCGTTCGACAGGACGAACCACGCACCCCGACCGTATATTGACCAGGGTGCGGTGCCGACCGGTGATACATCGGGGCAATGCAGGTAGACCACTTCAGGCACCTCACCCGCAACTTGCCGTTCATATGGTTAGAGTCATGAACAGCAAGTTGCGGGTGCCAACTGCCTGGCAGGAATCAAAATAGCCACCCCATAACGTGTTGAGGTCAACCAGTCGTGCTTGTTGGCCAGCCGTGTTCTGACTAATATCCCTAGCTGCCACAACGGAAGCTCTACAATAATGCGCGCTTACGTGCATTAAATGTACATATCTAAAAGCTCTGAGGGCGTAGCCTGAAGGAGATTGGGGGTGCTCACCAACTTCGCAACAACCGGTTACATAACGAGATCAGAGATCCCTTGAAAGTCAACGAACACCCCAATTTATGACTCAAACAACAGTCAACAGAGATATGGTTAGCCCTTCGTCCAGAACCCACTCGGCGTTACAGAGTCAAGAAGTCATCTTCGAGTGCTTACATAATCATACATTACACCTAATGTCTCCTCGTGTATCTCCTCTTCTCTACCTTTCCGGCAGCTCATGGTCCTGAATTCTAACATTGTAGGGATATTGATCTACGCCGCTTCAACTAACACAGAGCATGGTAAAATTTAAGTTCATGTAATCAGCCATGAGGTGGAAACGATCCCTTCGAGATGCCACTACCGCTGAGTGCTGAGGCACCATTTTGGTCGACGAAAATAACTTTGGCAAGCCAGTGTCCGGAGGAGAGCTCTGTGTTACGATCTTCTTCGATACAGGAAGCCTCGACCCTGACGTTCGCCGCTCGTGTAGGCAAAGGGTCGGAACTAAAGCAGACGCGTCCCCTGCGACAACGTACAGAACCGCTATCACCCCATCAACATGCACGGTGAAGGGAACATGGGAACGGTTACAGGAACAATTTTTATACCATTGAACTTTCCGCGGATGTGCAAGAATGGAATAGCGATTTTGACACGAACCTCGTGTTTTGATGTTGCTACCGAGGACTCGAATCGACCTACATTCTGAGATCATACCAACACGAACTCCGCAGCCTGCAGGCTGTCAAACACGCGGTTTTTTTTATGATCAATCGGTTCTGTCCTATTTCATTGGTCCCGCATCAAGTTTGAAGTGGCCGACACGCGTTTTCAGAGTCAACTTCCGACTCGATTTGGAATATTGAATGTTGGGTCTTATCTCGGTAGTCAGGGTTTGGTCAACAATCTTTTCTCCCACAACCGATGAACGTGTTACCATTGCCTCCTCCCTTGGCGCAATCGACTTCCTCCCCCTTCCTGTAAGGTGGCGCTGGTGGTATCAAGGCTGTAGATCCGACCCAATGATCGTTGCTTCCTCAAAGGTTGCTTTTTCCTGGTGGTAGTATCACGAAGAACAGAAACGACGATTGTAATGCTACACTCTTAGACTGCCTCTGGATAGATTTACCATCATCCCGTAGCAGAGCTCCTTCCCACGTAAAAAGATAGCGACTATCACGAACACGTTGGTTCCACTATTCCACTATGACTATATATTAATGTGACTAAGTTTTCATCTAACTTGTTGGGGTTTTCTCTTAGTCGGGGACTCGGGGTCCTGAACTTTTCCATTGTCATCGGAACACAATACATCAATGATTGATCGATCGATCGATCAATTGCACAAGTACGCCCGATGCGGAAACTTAGTGAACTGGCCGCTACTAGCCTACAAGTCCGGGGCATCGGATCCGTGAGCCGCAACACCGGAAAGAAGGGCTAAACATGCAGAATTCGTGCATACCCATTACCAACATGCAAGCACTGTCACGGTATTCCACCCGCACACGTGCTTGTGCACCCTCGCCCAGCCTCGTCGTCCCGCCCTCACTTTTGCGTGCGGGCGCAATCCGATGCCCTGGTCCACCGTGACCCCTGCTGTTGCCACTCCCACCGTGGAGATGTGCGCACCCGGTAGTACGTCACTCTGGCTGCCTCGTGGTATCCCGCTGGTAATCACTTCCTAGTTACGACTCTCCTGCACTGTCAACCTTGTGTCGCCCCCTCCGACCTTCCTCCCAGATGTTTCTTTCCTCTAGGTACGGTCTCATCTCGACTCTAGACGAACAAATCGATACGCGTAGCGGTGCTCCCAACCGTTTATGCGGGGTGTGACAAAATTTTGCACTCCACCTGTAGGGACATATGCTCAGAGCGATCTATAGGTGGCCGACCTGCTAAGAACTATTCCACTTCATACTTTGCCCGATCTAGTAGCACACGGTCCGTATTCTGAACCTCATTGCTGAGTATCTTCCTCAGGACACATACGACCGCTCGTTGACACTATATGAATATAAACCCGAAAAAGCGACAAGAGGAGACCTTGGAAGACGCCCGCCGCCCACCTACCACGGACGCTGGATCCGAACCCACCCTCACGCCCGCCTTCGTCCTTGGAAACCCCATACACCCCAGCCCCTTCGTCATCGACTCCGACAACATTGAAATACCACCTGGTTTTCGACCACCGATCTGATGTACCTCATCAGGATCGACCCCTTCGTCGACACCCACACACGCACACCGACTTTAGGCAACGTCGATCAGGGCACTCGATCGTCAACCATTGCGCAACGTGACCATTTTCCCAATAGTCACCTTTTGCAGGAACATGCTTGCTACATTTATCCCTCGACACCTTTATGACAGCATAATTGTGGTTGGAAGACGGGGAGCATACACCGATATTGCAAGGTCGCCCTCGTGCTAGAATCGAGTGGCAGGTGGATGTGGTGTCTTCAGTCAAATTTGCAAACCTTTTTTTTTTCAGATCGACCACGGGAGCGTAAGCTAGTGTCTGCCACCCTTGCCGATGCACTCGACAATCTCTTACGACGTCAACCCAGCAGTCGACGCCCACCGCAGAGCCCTTTCGACGAGATTTTCGTTGTCTCAACGTAGGAGATGGGAAACCCGAACACGACAACGCGGTGTCGGGCCAAATTCATG
>JBBPRR010000849.1:0-15599 GCA_038093115.1 Hortiboletus flavorubellus | reverse complement strand
AAATCTGACCGCTCAGCGGAGGATGTTTCTCGGACGACGCTGTGGCACCGTGACTACGCATGGGCTCCAGCGACGTTCCGGCGTTGCCGTCGAAGCCGGGGGCGACCCGTCTGAGCGCTTCCCGCCGTCGTTGCTCTTTTTCGTCCTCGCGAGAGCGGAGGAGTCCTTCGCGCCGTGCAACGTAGGTGGCGAGCGTGCTTCGCCGCGAGGACTCGAGGGTGAGGATGTGTGGCTCGAGCACGAACGGATAGGCGAACTGCCAACACATGTTGGCGAGGGCAGGCTCGTTCGGAACTGTGAGCACTCACATAAGGTGTAACGCTGTCGGGAAGAGGATGGATATCTGGGGGAAGTTCGACCTGGAAGAGAGGCGTGAGATGGAGAGATAGGGCGGTGGGATGGGAACGGCCCACTGGCGGGGGTACCCTCACGGCAGGAGACTTTATGAGTGGAACGCGAGCAGCGGCAGCGTAATGAGATTGAGTTGCTACCAGGCAATCCTTTCAGATGTTGAGGCTAGTCGACGATCATTGCAACGACTCACAGTGATCAGCCATCAGATGTAGCAGGCTACGAACAAGGAATAGAGTTGGCCACAGCTACGAGCCCAATTGTCTGAAAACGTTTCTACTACCACTTCGCATCCCCTTTCTGCGTTGCTTTCGACCACTCCGCTCGCTTTCGCTCATCTCGCCTTTCGGCTCTTCCACACCCCGCTCCATGCCCACACCAAATACTTCAACACCCTTCCGGACCTCTTTCTTCTTTCGCGTATCTGGGTCGTCACCACCAGCACCGGAGGGAATAAAACTCATTTCCATCCCACCATCCGCGCTATACCGCATGGTCAAAGGTGATTCGACGGACGACTTGGACAGCTGTCGAGAAACAAGACGTTGTCCAAACGAGGCGTCCTTGTCGTGCATCTTGCCAGCTGGCGCAGCCGTTGGAGCGACCAGTGGTACAAAATGAACATTGCTCGACCGTCTATTGGCCTCGCGTGTCCGCGAGTAGACTTGCTGTAGACGCGCATTTTTCTGCCCTGGTCTGGATCGGGGATCGTGTCTATTGAGCTCTGCAGTGGATGATGTCAGTCCCCGGAAATGAAAATGTCCCCTCTATACCCACCGCCGGCGTCGGAGCTGTTGTCACTGTTGCTGCCATCCTCACTACTCTCATCACCGCTACCACCCAAGCCGTCGGATGATAATTTATCACTCTCCTCTTCCTCGTCCTCCACAGCCGTCTTCCCCCGGGATGAATTGGAATTCTTCACCGCGACCGAAGAGGGATTGAGCAGGGCGTACTCCCTGCTGGTTTCGTCCACTACGAAGTCAGGGTTTTCGAAGAGGTCCTTGAAACGGGGATCGTTGAGAAGCGTGGGCTGCTCTTCGCCAGCCACCACCTCTTCGTCCACAGACATGACCTCATCTGCAACGTCCACTTCACTTTCCTTTGCAGCCTTTTTGGCCTTTCTCGCCCTTTTCTTTTCTTCTCTCCTTCGCTCCCGCTCTGCATTTCGCTCAATCCTTTCTGCGAGGGCCTTGTTGATTTTAACAGACGTCGCAGCGCCGTCCTTGCGCATACGTATGCGGGTATCCGCCAATTTTTCGAGGCGATCTTTGACAAGTTTCTCGCGGTGCTCTGCATATGCGAAAGGATTGACGATAACGCGCGCAGTGTCATAAAGCTTGAGAGAGACAAAGTAACCGTGCATGTATGGTTTGAGTGCAGGGGTGCCAATGAGGTGATCCAACCCGAGACTGCGTACGAAAACGAAGGATCAACGTGCGTACGCGAATGGCGAGGTACGAGGACGTACGTCCGCAACTCGGTCCTCTCGATAAACTTGTAGTCTTCGTACACGTTTCGCACACTTTGGTCTTCCATCTCCTCTGTGATGTTTTCAAGAAAGCTGGCCCAACGTGGTGCAGGGCCAAGTTGAGGGATATAATACGACGCCATTTTGATGCCTTCGTTGGCAGTGAGAAGTAAACCACTCCCCGGTATATGATGAATGTCATTGAGGTCCGTGGTCGGTGTGATGGATACGAAATTCGACGATGGCTAGAGATGCATGAGCATATAACATGACGAAGAGTACCCTCCATACTGTATTCCGATCCCAAATTTTGACGACTTTTTTATCCGCGCTGAGGACCATCCCATCGCCCGCCATCCGATTTCCACCTTCCAGCCAAGCGACGTTTTTCAGTGGTAAACCGTATCCTTGGTCTTTGAACGCAAACGGCCGCGGCGAACGTATATCGTAGAGGAGTGTGTGCCCCGTAGACGTACCGATCGCATACGAGAGTCCGTCGGACCTCGCTGCAATCGCCGTCACTGCCAAGGTGTCCGATAGCGATTCATCATCGACGCCCGGAAGTGTCACCTTGGGCCGTCCCGTACTGCGAGTAATACGACCTTTGGGTAGATTGAGAACACCAACGCTCGAGCGTGAACGAGGGTCCCAAAATTGCACGCTCGCACGTCCGTCGATTCCAAACGCCAATAGCTGGTGCGCTGGATTGATGTCTATGCAGTTGACCCCGAGGATTGGGCCGTCTTCTTGAGCGTCGAGTACGAGTGGATTCATGAAACGTCCTTGTTCGAGATTGAGGCGATATATCTCGTTTCCGGAGGCAGAGATGAGAGCATCGCAGGATGGGTAGTGGTATGCGACAGAACGACCAAAACGCGGGATGCGCGTTCGATAATGAAAGCCACTCTGCGTGTGCAGCTCGATCGTGCGGTCATTTTGGAGGTGTACTGTCTTCGTCCAGTCGTCTGACAGTATCTGTCATCTCTGACTGAGCATGCCGTGACTTTACTACGAGTTTCTATAGCTGAAAAAAAGAGATGGGAGGACTCACAATGAAATCGACGTTCTCAGCATCGCCGTGCCGCTCGAATTTGAGGGTCAGCTCGTCCAGATCCCAGACTCGCATCTGGGGTTTGTATGTTCCCGTTGCGATTGCATGGTGCCCGTCTCGTGTGCTTTTGATTTTATTGCTCGCCTCTGGAAACTCGAACCCCTGGATAAGCTCTATCTGGCCCTCGACATGTTCTCGGAAAGCGCGCTTTCCCCTTGCTTTTGATGTTCTAGATTTCGTGAGCCAGTCAGGTATCGAGGAGGACGATCCCACAACAGCACCGTTGACGGTGTAGACCTTGACATCGCTCATCTTAACGAAAAGGTGTCGCCCTGTGACAGACTCGAAAAAACTACCACGTGACTAATGCTAATGACCCACTACAAAGCAGAGTCCAGACCTCGGAGTGACTCCAATAAACAAGATCGTACGGATATTCGGTCTATGCTCAGGGTCAAATGTGGAGACCACTATTTACCTCCGACCTGCGGAACCACTCAGTAGGTACAGCTCCTCAATACGTCTTCTTCTTCTCGTCCACGGAGAGTCCACCTGAAAAAATGTCAATGTCGGAAGGAGCGACGTTTGGAAAAAAGTTTACCCGGTCCAATGTTCACAAGAAGGATGAGACCACCGACAATCGCTGTGGAAAACAGTAAGTAAGGGGCACCTTGCCATCATTCAAAGGGCCTACAGAGTGTCTGGAAGAAGTCATACCTAAAGGAATACACCTAAGTGACACGAACTAGGAGTCGACCGGGTACTTACTTGAGGAAATCACGCTGAGGATGCGTGCTATTTACACTCCACCAATTGTTGGCGAAGACGTTGAAAACACTCAACAAGATGACCAAGAAGGTAGCGGACCACTTGGCCTTGAAGCCGACAGCGACCATGATGCATGCGGCAAGACCGAAAAGAGAGACAAATACACGACCTATGCTCCATTTTCCCTGAAGGATGAACCCAATAAACAAGAATATGAGCAAGACGCGCCCGGCAAGGAGGAAGCTAGAGGGACAGAACGTCAGAGAGACCAAAGGGAGTTAAAAAAACGTTACGGACTACTTCTTGCGATCTGTCTCACTAATTGAGGGTAGACCGGCGAAGTTTTTCTTTTTCGAGATCATTGTTTCGCTGAACACCATGACAAGGCCACCGATCACACTGAGGTTTCGAAGGAAAAAGTTCAAGTCAAAGATGAGGCCGTAACCGAAACCTTGAGAGAGGACAACTAGGAAGAGACCGATGACCGCGTATTCTGTGAAACGCTTCGATATAATGGCTGAGGATGCAGCCAACATGACCTAAATGTGTCGCGGTTGGTTCACGGAGAAAGAAAGTAAGACGACACGTACAATGACGTTTAGAAATAGGAAAAAATGGGATAGGCCCCAGTAAAAGTGTCTGTGGCTGTTGAAAGGGATTAAGGACTTGGTGGAGAACAGAAACGAGAAACACACGTTTGCAGATACCACAGCTGGTCGCTCCACTGTGTGACGATCCTGAGCGCGTCTTCGTAGAACGTGACGACAATCAAGAAGCGACCGATTGCGGGGAGATGGGGTCGGAGGGGCTGTGAATAGACCTCGATGGCATCCTCGACCTGTTTTCCCAAAACCCTTAGCTTCTCCACTGGGTCGTCTGGGTTCGCAGCTCTGTAACCCGGAGAAGAGCGGGAGTTGGAGAACCCATGTGGGTCAGCGTTATAGCTCGGCGCGACCGGGCGGCCAATGTTGATGCGAGAGGTCATTGTTGGTGGTGGTCAAGACTTGAATGGCTGACACCGAATGCGAACGTGGCAAGGTGCAAGGGCGTGGGAAACGATGAAAACGTCACATGACCTGGTGAATACGCGACCGAGTCGTAGTAGAGACCTGCATGGCGTTTGTCGTAGATCCCATAGACACGAGAGACTACCTTTAGTCAGTCCAGCGGACCCTTGTTTCTTTCTTTGCTGACATCCGACTCAGTGCCGTGCTCAACTTGCCCAATACTGCTTCCCAGACCGAGATAAGGGAACGCTACAGAGCCTTGTCCGTCATTTTCCACCCCGACAAGCAACACGATGAACGCACCAAGGACACCGCCGCCTCTACATTTCTCGATATCCAGAAGGCTTATGAAGGTGAGGTTCACCGTCGCTATTAGGCCCTCACGGAACCGTTCCATCTTGACGTGTTGCACCCGTGTCCCCTAACTGTCGTGCAAAATAGTCCTGTCAGATCCGTTTCTTCGGTGCGTTACTATACCCCTTCGCGCCGTTCATATCTCACTCCAACAGACAAGTTTACGATCGTCTGGGTAAGACCTCTCCGCAGTCTGCCGTCCGTCCTAGGTCTTCTTATGGATCCCCTGTTTCTCAATACCCAGGCCCAGAAGGTTTGAAATGGAAATGGCCCGCGGAGCTGCGATCGAGAGATAACGAAGAAGTAGGCTCCCGATATTGATAGTCCAAACCAGGATGCTCAACGAACGGATAATCAGATCAAGGCGGCCCTTGATGAATGGGAATTTGATCGCCGCCATGAGACTATTGAGCAGCTTCTTCAGCCCAGAGGCTCGGTGACTTGTTCGATCAACGCCTCCTCCCTGTTTGCGAGCGTTGATGATTCTACACCGACTGCCCGAAACGTTCTCAACCGCATAGGTGGTATTGGGATTACCACTTTCGGAGTTCGTCAGAACGTGATGGTCAGATTTCATCGGTCGCTACCCAATCTGATTGTTCTGATAAACAATGTCTCCATATCCCATCCTGTAGAAGCGTTTAGGTGCCAAAACTACTGTTGCCCTCGGTGGTCATACTCAGTCGGGCCCACGGAGTATTACGCGTACTCTAACGGGAACTCTACAGCATCAGATTTCCCCGCGACTCGCGCTGGAGGTAAGTTTCACACGTTCGCGACACCTTTTCGCTCATCATTCAATGGACCGTAAATGGCTTCCGTTATAGTTGACAGCGGCATTCTTGAAACCTCACATCATCACTGCAGCGACGACATACAACGACAATGATAACGCCGTTGTGCTACGAACAGGTTTTATTCCCGTCTTGTGGCGCACTTTGCCTCCATTCTTGACCATATCTATCGGTCGTCGATTGTTCCGTCATTCCCCAACCCAGGGGTCGGCGACTTGGACGTTCACGCCAGGGTCACCTCCTGGTCGTCTCGAGTTGCAGGTGCACTCGTCAAAGCCGTTTGACCTGACGTCACCAGAAGAATACACTCAAGGTCCAGACCATGCCGAACCCATGTTTGACAACGGGCCTGGGTCAATTACTGGCTTCGGCGCAGGTGTTGGATCGTGGTCATATGGCATGGTTCTTCACGGCCTAGAATCATGCTTCACAGTGAATTATTCCGTTTTCCTTCATGAGCTTGCCCTTCGCTTGAAAGCAGGCGTGGAAATTGGCTTACCAGGCGCGGCATATTCCATCTCGGCGAAATGGAATGGAAAGAGGAGCGCCTTTTCTACTACTGCTGGAGTAGGTAACTGGGGGGTGTTCGTGAGACTTGAGTAAGCCACCCCACGTTCTATCAGTGTGCGTTCACCCAATGTGCCGTCAGATTATCGTATCTCCAGCAGAAGTGGATGCTGCCGATCGTTCTCTCGCCAGAGAAAAACGAAACCTTGGCTTTATATTCTATCATAATACCTTCTTCGGCACTGGCGCTAGGATATCATTTCATACTCAAACCTCGCCGCCGCGCACAGCGTGCCACGTACGTTAGCGCTTCTCTGAATTTTGGGGTCTTACTGAACTGAGATTCAGGTACTTTGATGCTGCCCGAAGAGCGCTGAAAGAGGAGAGGTCGGCGGTAATAAGACAGACCGAGAATACCATTCTCCTTCTGCGAGAGCCTGCGAGAAGACATATGGATGCTGAAAGAGCGATAGGAGGTAACATCCACGTCAGACCGCAACTTCCACCTGTTCTTATTCGCCCCGTTAGGATTGGTCATCTTGGAGGCCACTTATGGACCGACTTCTGTAGAGAATGACACAACGGGCCTTGATGTAGACGTGGCGATACCCCTTCAGGCGCTCGTGCATAACAGTCAGCTATATGTGTCAAACAAAGTACCCAAGGTGATTGTTGGAAGTACAGTGGAATGTTTACATGGTACTTATTGCTTGCTTGTAGTCGGGTATACAGGGATTTTGTGATCCGGCGCCAAAGGCTCTCAAATCATTACGGGTACGGTACATGTTCCGTGACCAGATGCATTATGCCGAAATTCCAGACCTGGTGCCCATTGTACTTCCATTGCGAGGCAAGTTCCGTCCGCTTTCTCAGCGACCAATACTGACCCCATTCTTCACAAAAAGACCATTTGGTCGTGTAAGACAACGCGACCTGGTCCCAAAGATGCGTTTACCGACTATCTGGCTCAATGCTTCCGACCGTCACGGTTCAGTTACAGCTGTGTTACTCACCTCCACTAGACACGACACAGGATCCATTACATTTATATTGTACATATAGCCTCATCATTGCATTGCCTACGACAGGATATATTGCGCAAGCATGGAGATTCTTTACGTCCCTCGTTCTGTCACATCAAGGCAAGTGACCTTCAGACATTGAACTGTGGCTTATGAAGAACACGTCAAGAGTGTTCTACGTTTGTATGTCTCTGCACACACCTACTCATTCCATGTCAGACATTAACGATGCGCACACGAGATCTCCATCGGGAA
This sequence comes from Hortiboletus flavorubellus, assembly GCA_038093115.1. NCBI lineage: Eukaryota > Fungi > Basidiomycota > Agaricomycetes > Boletales > Boletaceae > Hortiboletus > Hortiboletus flavorubellus. The sequence goes on along the minus strand of JBBPRR010000849.1, from coordinate 8,019 downwards.
TTGGTTGGTGGCCCCAGGTCCGCAGTGATGTATGGGAATGCAAGGCATGCATGGGGACACCAAGAAGCATGATGCTCTTGAGCTTGAGGCAGAAACGTTCTCCAAGTCCGAAAGACGCTGTCACAGTTTACACGACCGATTCGTGTTCGGCTTCTAGATCGAAATTATGAGGCGTCGGGTCAAATAGCCCGCACCGGCGGTGACTCCAAATGCAATGTATCTCGGGATCTGATTCCCTCGACTGGCCACCCTCTGGCAGGCTCACGACCCCAAAGGTGGTCATGCGCCTGCGGAACATTTCCATGACCACAGCTTCCACTGGCTAAAGCACCAAGCACGGTCTAAATGCATAGGCAGGCTGAGCGTGCTGTTTCCCGGTGTATGAAAGCTTTACAGGACGAGTAATCCCCGTTCCAAACCCTGAATTTCAGCTGACCCGCTAGCAGTTGATACCTGGTGGGTGCGTAATGCGACTTGTGGGTGATGTTATTTGTTTGCGCGTGTGACATGTTAAAAAGACGACAGGAGATCATTGACCCATTTCCAGCATGATTACGCCGAGGTCACATCATGATGTGGTGAGAAACCGATGGCTCCGGAGGTGGCTATTCGTAGTGGGTGGACGAATGTGGCTTAAGTGAGTGATTCGAAGTATGTGAGCTATGAGGTGGCATGGCAGTTGGTACGGCAAAGGGGTGGAGAACACGTCCCCTTGGAAGGGGCTGGGGCAGCCGTCATTGGTCGCCACGAGCTTGGAGGCCACGGAGTGTCTCGGGCATTGAATTGGCTCGACGCCATGAAACCTTCGCGGTTCGAGCCCGTGCCCGGAAACGTCGAGGAGGGGACAGCCTCGAGGTATGTATCATGACCACCCGTGTTGCAAGGTGGTGGTTTGGATTCCATGACGCTCACATAATTGAGGAAACAAGGATCTCAGGGGCCACAGCTTTAGCCGGGGAATGCCAGCCGAAAGAACGGCGACACGAGCTCAATTGGAGGACAGCATCACAGGAAGCGGAAGGCCGCAGGGGTAGAGCATCCGGTTGCAGGTATCCACGTACGATGTCCGCTCAGTCTGGCGGGATAGTCCGAAGTACGAAAATAATCGTTCCCAGAGGGAGGCAAGATTAGATCTGGTTCGCTTTGGGGTGAGTCAATGTCGGATGGCGAGTTGCGGAAGCGTTTTTTCGGCGGCGGTTGCGTTCTCGGAGAATTCCCTGGAAGTAGGTGGCCGAATACAGGTGGCGCGGTTGTGCTTGCCAAAGGCCCAGTGACTGGAATAACAATTCACGCACGCGAAAAACGTCTAGTGGCGTTTGGGCCACATGTCACCCTGGGTTCCACGCATGACGCGTGTTCTCACTGACAGAGGATTGCGCACGCAGACTTGCTAAGGAGGAAAGATCACGCGCATGAGTGACCCGCCCATGGGTATGTGGACATCATCACCGCCAACCCTTGCAACCGTCTCGTGACAGGGCGATCGAGAGGGAAAGTTGACTCAGAGTTTGCACAAGTGGCAACAGATGCCGAGACCGGAGCAAGTAGTAGCTGGACCAAGGTGCTGTACCGAACTGAATATGGCAGGAGGTTGGTACGCGGTGTCGAGCGAGACGGCCCGATGATGGTGCACATGGTGTAGACAGGGCATCGCCTAGGAAAATTAACGTTGGTGCCAAAGTTTGGGCACGGATAATTGAATGGAGACGTTCATAAATGTAGCGTAAATGTACAGAAAGGGACGCCTCGCACGCATCCGATCAAACTCAAGGTTTGATGTCAGACAGGACGAGCGTAAGAGGCGTCGACGTTTTGGGGGAATAGGGTGCTTCCAGGAGCTTCCATTACCATTTGGCCTTTGGCTTTCTGGTGCCGATCTCCGGGAGGCAGTTCTAGGCAGGAGGGGGGTGTGTTCGGGGGTTCATTCAGACTTTGAAATGAGCCAGCTGGCAGTGCGCTGAGCCGGCGGTTGAAGAAGCCAAACGGGACAGCGAGAAGGCGTACGGCCGGAAATACTACTCGCGAGAATGATTACATTCAAAATAGGCCCCGTTTGAGTAAGTGGGCGGTCGAAAAGTGTTGCGCCCGATCCCTGGCCCACAAATCTAAACGTTGTCTTTTTTTCCCAACGAGCTGCATGTGCCAACTCAATTCAAACTTTAAACAACTGCCAACTTTGGCCTCCTCCTCTCCACCCCGCCTTACATACCGTGCCTAGCATTATATAGCTCGCCCTGTCACCACTCCCTTCCTTCCCATCCCCCCCATGCAGCACCCCTCCCTCCAGAACGTCCGCATCCGCTCGACCAGGGATGCCCTCCAGGTCTTCTATGCCGTCGCACGCAACATCATACCCCTCATAACACGCCGCCTTGATGCAGAGGAGCGTCGCGCCATCGTCCCCGGAAATGTATACGTCTGGGAGGAGCGCAGTGCCAACTCAGAGGCAACGGGTCTCGGTATGGAGCGATGGTCTGTCTCACCGCCCCGTCTCCCCCCGCCATTCTCATCTCGACCCCTCCAGGACGGATGGCATGGGCTGGGGCCCCAGTCGAGTCCGCGATGTGTGTCCAATGGCCGTCCCTGCTCTCTCCCATTTATCCTTCTTTAGGACTTTCTTTTCTACCACCAAAAGGAATGCGACGTGAGTGATGATCCAACCAGCGCCTCTACTCCTTGGGCGCAAATGATTAGGTCAGTCACTATACCCTTTTTTTCCGGCTTCCCTGCCCTGCTTCCCTGTTGGGTCGCGCCCTTATTATTACCCACCTCACCTAATCCGATCACCTCCATTATTAACCCTGTCACATATACAGCATGTACCCCTCACCACGATCCCGCGCAACAAGCGAATCTGAACGCCTAATAAAGCAGACCTATAGCGTGCGCGTCTCCTTGCCCGATGACCGCCCACGAGGCATCTTCAGAAAGTGGCACCTCAGTACGTGTTTCATGGCAATCTCCGTAGTCAGGCGGCCAATTCTCCCACTCGATAGCGGCATACTTTAGCCAACAAAGACTCGATCGACTTGACACGATCGATAATGTACAGAGGATCGGTGACGTCCCCGTCCCAGACGGATGGTTCCGTAGTGCCCGCAGAGATGGCAAATCCCGGAGAGACGACGATCTCCCAAAGTCCGTCGTAGCAAAGCGCATGTCACAAGCGCCAATGGAAGGCATCATCTCGACCTCGGACTCTGTTCAGCCTTCTTTCTACCACTCCCAGGTTCCCGCACCCATCTACACCCGGTTCCCCACGTCGGTCAATGCTTCTCGATTGGAACTGTCAGAAGCTCCCAGCACACGGAAACTTGCCTTCTCTCTGCCGTCAGCGACTGAACACCCTCATTATACCTCAAGTGGCATCCGCCAAACTACGTACTCGGACCCTAATTTGACCACTGGCAGAGATCATGCAAGGTTTCGAGAGTGCATCACTGAGCACTCGCCGCCCAACTGTCCTTCGCCCCCCTCGTCATCGTCATCCATGCCGGCCACCCCGAGTCCAAGGATGAATCCCCTTCACTTGACAGAACAGCTGGTGCCTCTTGATTTTCTCCAAAACCTCTCATACCCGAGACGGGACCCTATCGACGAGCAGTTCTTGCAACGCTTCTCCACGCAGACGCTCTCGTCGACCATGCCCAAAGGGATCACCACTACTGGGCACTCACCTTCTTTCATTCTCAGGTAGAATAGCACTCTAGTGTTACCGCATCTCATCATCCGGCGCTCGACAGACTCGTGTTCTTTCTGCACCACACCCTCAACGACTTGAAGTCTTGAACTACCTTGTTGCGCATCCTAGATTGAACCCTCACGTATATAGATTATGGACTCGTACTCTGGAGTTTCTTTGCTTCCGCAGCTTTTGTACGCTATCGCATGCGACAATATTGGGCCATATGTGATTCTATCGTTGGAACGATACAATGGTGCACGTGACACGCAGAGACCCGGTTCTTCGCAGCGGGACTACATTTGGGTTTCGTACCCATGAAATACTTCGAAACGCTCAATGCGGCAGTTGTTCGTCTGCCAGTCATGCACGCACACGAGAACACGTCCCAACCTTGCGCTCGCATCCTATATTGGTTCCGAGATCTTCATCTATACGACATGGCCGTTCTCCACGCAGCGCCCAATCTGGGCTAAACCCAGACGTTTGTTATTCGGTACGTTCCTTCAAAATGATCCCCGTAGTAACCCAATTTTCAGGCAAACTTTGTAGATATGTACCTGGGACCTGAAATATGTCATTGTTCATAAAGTCGGCATAAATAGGCACGTTCTTGGCTCGTTGGACAGGTTCTGTTTGGTCTTGACGTGCAGTTACGACCAGAATGAACTTCCGTTTGGAGAGCATGCGCGATCTTTCTCCTGCTAACCGTGATTCCGGCCCTGTGTTCTGTTTGACGCATTACACGTCTCGTATTCGAGAAGGATAGTGCGAGCTGCGTGGGACACAAATGTCAAATCATGTGTATTTGCCACGGGTGTTCAGGCGTTGCATATCCTTGGCCATACGTACTTTACATCTGTATGGGTCTGTACGTCTTATTCTCCATCTCTTCCTCAGGCTGCCAGGAAGATCCCGGCTCCCGACCGTCCTCTCCCACCCCCAAAACATATTCCACCGCCAGGAGATACGGATATTCCGATGTTCTCACGTCCAGAATATTCTGTAAACCGCCACGTCGCTCTCAACGCCGTCGGGCGTGAAACGGAGGTGATTTGTTATGGTATTATGATTCCCTCACCAATCACACCACTCATGACCTAACAATCTAGAATCGCTCGTTGGTTTCCGAGGGGACTTTGAAATTCCAACCGTCAAGGAGCTTAGCGCAGCCTTGCTACAACGGGCCCATCAGGGGAGGTGAATGAGAAGCACTGAGAAGACTGGCTGCGCCCTGTGAAGATGCGGAGCCTCTCACTACTCTCTGGAAGTCAGAAGCGAGTTCTACAGCCTTTGATCTTCCGCCCGCGACCCTTGTGGTGCGTGTACGCTCGAGGAGTGAAGTCCAGATGATGGGCTTAAATCGTCGGAAATTACAGTCTCCTTACATGAATTCGGTTGTCTTGGCCACGCGAGTTCCTTTGGCGTATTAGGGACTGTATAACCGACTGAACAGCGGTCGGAGGTAGAAAGAAAAGTATTCGGATCACTGACCGTGCGTATTTCGTCGCAATTTGTCTTCATGCTTGGGTTCCTGTAGAGTGACACACTTTTTTGGTAGACCAGCGCCTGAGAACCTCGAGGCACAGCTCCACTTTTGAAAAATGTATTACGCCGCAGAGTGTGCTCAGTGATTATCATTCGGTTACATCCGCGGGAACGCTATCTGCAGGCAAAACCACGATGGGATTATCTATTAGGGGTGTTCACTCACTCACTGATTTTAACCAGGTTTCACTGGATGGTGGCCAAGTATCTTCGTGTCTCTTGCTCAGATATCCACACCCCTCATTGGACGTTCAACATTTGGAATAAACATAATGAGAGTGGACGTAAAATCGTTCTACGACCCCTCGGCGATGTCGTTGACGGAGGGGGACTGGCCGTATGGGTGCGTTTGATGGATCGGGATCGCCTCCATCTAATAAAAAATTTTCCCTAGTGTGGTCATGCGTCAGCCTCGACTAGAGGGGAGAATACATCACCTCGCACGGCGTGTGGTGGCGGTGGGGCATAATGAATAATTGCTAATCAGCAATCTCATCTCAGTTGGTTACTAGTGCTACCTTACTCGTGGGCGATGTGACATTTCCTGGGAGCGCGGAACAAAGCTCTTTGACGGTAAGGGAGTGCGATGCTCGGTCACCGTGCCGGCAGAGATGTGGTCTCATGGGGTTTGTTCACACAATGGCTTATCGAGTGGGATCCTTGCTCGAATCCTGGAAATTAGGTGTGTAAATTATTTCCACGCTCACTGGCATTCCAAAAGGTTCACCTTTAACCCATTAACACGGTTGTCGTGCTCTGCATTTTTCTCGCAGTTCTGTGAAATTTCCGTGAGCGGTAATTGCTCTTCGGAATTACTAATATTAGGTTCAGATCGTATTTATGGGGTCTCCTATCCCGACAATTTTGACGAGTCCAGCATTCCCGTACGTAAATACCACCCCGAACTGGCTGGCTTTCCCAGACAAGGTGAGAGCCCCGTTCTCAGAGCCAGAGTTTAAGAATATCGAATTTCGTTTTGGTGAATTTGAGTGCGTGGAATCCTCGACAATTCATATATGCTACGCACCCAGCCCCTCTGAGTGTGCAGTAGAAGCCGGTTGTGTCATTCCACGCTGGACGAGGTGGCCGTTGTTTCCAACGGATGAAGGCAGCAAGGTCTATATGGTAATCACCCTTCTGCTCTCAATGGATCCGCGGGGCGTCATGTTTCAAATCCTGAACCCACTTCAGATGATCGGCTTAGCTGCGGCCAAAGAAGCTTGGGAAAAGGCGCAGGGACGAAGAAGGGAACAACTACCCTGTAAAAGGAACAAACCGTCAACCTGAGGGCGGAACTAATGTCAGCATGCGCTCTTCACATCAATGATGGCGCGGGGGAATGCCGGAAGATACCGGGGTGAATCCACCGTATCGTGTTCTCGATTCTTTTCAAGTGAGTGCAGTTCTCTTGCGTTTCTAGATTAGGCTCGACGCTGCGATCGTACTAGAGTGGCCTGGCCGTGTTTCCTTTTCGCGGAGCCTGAGCCCTGGTAACGCCGCGACCAAAGGTTCTTGGACAAATCAAGGGCGGTGTCCATTATCATAGCCTAGCGCCGTGCCGCCGGCAGCTAACTTATCGTGGAAACCCTCGACAAGTCGAGATTTAGATCTAAACCAAGCCTCCGTCTACAAACGGAGGTAGCGTGGTAATCAACCGCGGACAAAGTAGGCGTTTTCAAGCATTTGTTCCTTGGGGCCGAGGGTTTTAGGTACGAAATGCTTAGTTACACTGTATCCACTGATCCCCGGTCACATTCACGTTGCCATTGGGTGGGAACCAGACACAACAACGTGCGAAACGCAGGGACCAGCGTGATGCTAAAACCTATTGGTGTCTCCGATTCCCAAGGAAAGTCCTGCGCCAGTTTGTATACGCTACATATTATACCTCGAGCTCGCATGCAAAACGTAAATCACAACCAACTATTTCAACGCCATGGCCGAGCCGGTGAGCCATGGAACCTGAACACGACAATTGGACACTTGCGCATTCCGGGTTGCTATCTATATAACGGTGATGGGCGGCGGCCTTGGCGATGAGGCTCCAGGTTTATCTTGCCCCTGTGAGTCAATAGTCAACGTCAACGTAGGTTCCGCAATGTGTCCGGTGGATTCCGTCTTGGCGCCCGTGCCTGTATGCGGGCACTGACGGTGTTGGGATGATTACAAGGCACGCACCAACTTGGATGCCGCGATATCGCTCGTGTTACGGTTACGGCCTTGTGGGGCGTTTGCAGTTTGTGCGCGCGCACGGAGGGAGCCGAGTACTGCAGACGGGCATGAAGGTGAATCAATTATGCCTTTTGTGCTAGGATCGTATCTCCGTACACAATTGGGCGAACGACGTCGTACGATCTTTTCTTTTCGTTCGCAAAAGGCCCACCTTATCTATCGCAATTACGATGATGTCATCGTTTACCCGTTTAACTTAAACTAAGAAATTAATTATTATTTACTTGCTGGTAAGTAAATAACTCAAATATTAATGATTATTTTGCGACGGGATAAACCTATTTTGAACTAGACCCGCGAACGACGGACGAGACGACGAGCGCGACCCTTGTCCAGCGTCTACGACCATGTCTTCGAAGCCACTTCTTCCAAAGACGAATCCCCCATCGTCGCCATCGACCACCCAAGTAGAACCAAAGGTTCGAGGGGCCAACCGCTCGACCAAGACAGCCGGGAAACTCAAGGTCCTCCCCGACCAACCAACACTCCCTGCCCCAGCCACACGCCCCGCGGAACCCGATGAGAGCCCGAACGCGACTGGGGACACGGACGAAGGC
>JBBPRR010000848.1:0-15619 GCA_038093115.1 Hortiboletus flavorubellus | reverse complement strand
TGACACACTTAGTAGACTTAGAAGAATTATTATAATTTAATCTTATTGTCTCAACTAGAGAGTAGGCAAGTTTGGCTTAGAGAGGTGAAGTGGAGCCCTTATTTGGTACTACAGGATGGTTAGGTTGCTTACTAATAGGGACCAGATGCCTTTTATGGCCCAAAAAGGGGTTTCTTCCAAAAGGATAATTTTAGAAACTTGTCCTTTATTTAGGTACAAGTCCTAATAATCTAGTAGTAGTTCCAAACTCCTATTTACTTCACTCTGGGGTACCCTACCTTATTAGGTCTCATTAGGTTTCCCAGGGGATCTCTTATTAGATGAGATTCTCCCTGTAGGCCAAAATGCTCCCTTTATATACATAAATACAGGAGGCTGTGCTAGCCAATCAGAGGGCTTGGTGGCTTATAAAGTAAGGCACAATCGCTTACTAATGCCAGGCACTAGCTGTCACACTCAGGCACACTGAGGGACAGCACTTTGAGTAAAGAAGTTCAAATTTGGAATGTTCTGCCAAAGAGGCTGGCTGTGCTGTGCAGGGCTGTACGGACTAATGGGGACAAGGTCACATGGTATCTAGGGGTCACATGATCACTTCATCTCACTGGCACTTAGCTTAGTAATCAGATAAATAAAGAAAAATCAAAGAAATAGTATGCTATATACATATTTGCAAATGTATTGTAAGGATATGACTAAAGAAATTAATGAATATCTCAATAACCAGTAGGTGGAAAACCTGGAAAAATAGGGGTATGTAGCTCATGATAGGGGCTATCATTCCGTCTGGTATCAAAGGATATTGTCCATAGGGAGCTGTTCAAATTCCACTTTTTGGGTGACTATGTGCATGCATAAAATTAGTTTTGTGCAGGTCATCCACAGGGAATTGAAAACAATCGTCCCCAATTGTCCATGTCTTCAGGGGCTGAGAAGATACATAAAGTTGGTGATATCAGTAAGGGTAGTCCCATTAACTTCCCCCTATGATTCAGTAAAAGGTGATGGTATTCTCTTAATCAATTCAGGAGATTCTTGTCCCTAACTCAATTTACAAAGGACTCCAGTCACAGTTGCTCCCTCAACTCAGGGAAATGGAGCTTCTAACATATTGATGAGTTGATTGTGATCCTCTTGTGGAGGAAACAACACAGGTTCAAGCTGGCACATTAAGGCATATGTTTGATTGTAGTTATAATTGAATCCTTGTGCGTATGAGTCAGCAATGATCACAGTGCCATTCAGCCCATGGGATGCCTTGTTCTGGCCCCAATTCAGTGTGGATATGCACTGTTGCATGATAATTTAAATCTGAGTGATCCACATGACCGAGTGCATGATTGACCAATCAAGTATGTAGCAATTCTATCATTGCATTGCAAAGGTTGTGGTGCTCCATTAGATTCTGGATGCTTTGTTCTTCTACCTCAAGTTCAGCTGTTCTAGTTTGGGGGGAGGCCATTTCTATACTACAATACTACCTAAATGTATAGTAGAAATGGTATCAATGTGTCTGGAAGGGGATGTTTGTATGGGGACAGAGTATTTGTGTTCTTCTTCCAAAGGGGAACTATAGTAACATATGAAAAATAACACATGGAGTCACCAGTGTCAAGCTTTTTAATATAGTATATGGGGTGACTATGAAGATATAACTGATGTACAAATGATTGGAGAGGGGAAAGTCCTAACCACCCAATTGGTATGCACAGGTGGTATGGCTTGGGGTGGAATTTTTTGCTATAATATATGAGGGATGGCCGAATTTCAATGTTTACACAATCCTTCCAACATTAGAGGATGCATGTCATGTGCCCGACCATCTCAGGGCACTGACCAGGGTGCAAGTATAAAGATACATTGGTATGTAGGCAGGAAGGGTGGTTGTATTGGTAGCCAAGTGCGTAACCATTGTTTTGATCTACATAGTGTACATAAAGAAAGGTGCCATTTACAGTGTTGTGCCGAACTGCAAGCTGGGTGTTAATAGACATGACTGCCACTGGTGAGTTGTTGGCATCTATCAAGGCTAGCCATGCTCACCAATGGCTGGATTGATGGCAGAATATAGAATGGGATGAAATGCTGAAAAATGTGGTAAGATGATATATTAAAGGACTCACTTAAATATCTGGTGTTAACATCAGATCAGTGGGAGAATCAAATAGGTCCAATACAGCAGGATCAAATGAACTCTGATCATCTTTATTATATGGTGGAGAAGATCACATGTTGGGCAAATTGCTGGAATATATTGTTTGTCCTAATATTTCCCAGCTAGTTAGGGGAGAGAGGCTTGGTAGAGGTGGCCTTCCACATGCTGATATTGGCAGTGGGTCTTGAATAATTCCTGCCATCTGTGGTGGTTCTCCTAGATATTTCTCAGTCGAAGCTATTGCACATGTGGTGATATATTGTACTGCTGGTAGGATGGAGGGGGATCCATTTCCATTTTGTGTGATGGTATCTCCTCTTCGGCAGGTACCAAGGGTGGCTGTTCTTGTGGGCTCAGCTCCAGATTCATGTTGCCCTGAGTTATATTCTGTCCTTGAAACTGTATCATAATTGTCAGGGGTGGTTAAAGTACTATCAAGCACCTTCAGGGTGAGTTCCTCTAGTGCTTGGGATTTTAAATATTCTTGATTCACATGTTGTACCTGGTTGCACACAGAAATGCACTCAGCACAAATAGTGTTAGAAGGAATTATAATTGTTTCCTCCAGGTTAGTTTGGGGTAGTGCAGTGGTAGTTGCAATGCTATTGGGATCAGTAATAATTGGTGTGAGGCCGAAAGTGGGCTGGTAAACTCATGTGGGATGTTCTTTGAATAGGTGCACCACCCAGTGATATGTAACAGTTCTAAGTTTATTACTTTGCTAAGTTGTTGCTTGTGAAGATATTGTTTCCACTGCTTTTTGATTGACTCAAAGTAACTTCTTGATATGGTATTATCTGTCTGATTCACTCTGATTGAAGGTATTACTATTGGCTGTTGTAAACCTACTCTGCTTAAGGGGTTGGTTGTGTAAAGGGGATAGTTTAATGAGTTCTCACTCAGAGGATTCTGCATCTGTATCAAAATTGAAGTCTGGTTCTGGGTGGGACAAATGTCTCAAGATGTCTCATTGGATATAAGGAATGACTCAGAAGCCAGCAACTGGTTGGTGAAGCTCTGCTCCATTCAACTCAGTTAATACATAACTGCTTCCTAATGTTTATCACAATACTATGTAAGGTTCAAGGTATCTGGGCTTAGTCTTCTGGTTTAGTTTCTTTTCAACAACAGTGTTTTGGACTATACTAATTCTCCAGGCAGGTAACTTCCTTTGACTAATCTTGTTTCAAAGTGTTTTTCAAATTACTTCTTGGAGCTAAGCTGGGCTTCTTGCAATATCTGTATTGCTTTGGCTATGTCTTCATCATATTTTTCTATTTGTTGTATATATAAGGCTAATAGTTCCTCATGGGACATGCCTTGATGGAATCCTTCCACTTGGAATGTAGATTCCCACAGATCAAAGGATAGCACAGGGTCAACTCCATGTAATAGGAAATATGCTGAGTATCCTATGGATCTTTATATGGTGATATTGTCTGCAAATAATGCAGCTCTTAGCTTGTTTGACCATAATTGAATTTGACCCTTGCAAGCTTTGATTAATTCTTCTCTTATTGCGAAGTGTCCTTGCCCCACCACTCCATTAGCTTGGGAGTTGTAAGGTGAGATGAATACTTGGGAAATATTGTGCTAATGCAGTAACTCTGATAGGACTCCCTTGAATTCAGGACCATTTTCAGTCACTATTTGCCCTATGCATCCATAGTGAAGGATAAGATCTTCCAACACAAACTTTGCTACTACACTCACAGTGGCCTTTCGCAAAGCTTTGCCTCCTACATATTTGGAAAGGTCATCTTTCACAAGAACTATGTAGTGAAAACTTTGGACAGCAGGCATGTGCATTATGTCTATGTGGACTTTGGTGAAGATAGTGGAAGGGGGTGGTGTAACAATAGGGATGTGAACTTTGGCAGTGTTACGTATTTGACACTCATGGCAGGAGTTCACATGATGTTGTACATTCTGGTACATTTATGGCCAATAAAATTGGTGACATAGGTTCTTCCAGGTTGCTCTGTTTCCATGGTGACCAAGTGACTCATGAGCTTGTGTCATAAGTTCATCCTGCTTGGCTTGGTCAAAGATAATCAACAGGGAATGTCCAGATTTAGTGTGTTTAAACAACTGTCTTGCTTTGGCAAAGTATTTCACAATCTTCTTGAGGAATTCTTGTATAACTGGCTCAGGTTCAGGTGTGGTGAGGTACTCGTATATCCTCCTAAGGGCAGACTATTGATGCTTGACAGTTGTGAGTACTTGTACCTCTGAAAATATAGAAATTGCAATCTGAATGCCATTGCTTTGACATAGGGAGGACCCGTAGTCACCATAGAACAGTGCTAGCTCATCTAACCAACTGTCATTATAGGTTTCTATTATTTCCTCTTCATCCTCTCAGGGTTTTCTGGACAATGTGTCAGATTCTTTGAATTACATAGTGGATATATGGACTAGAGTAAAGTCAAATAGAACGATTTCCTGAATCCATCTATTGATTACTGCATTTGGTTGAAGCTCTGATGCATTTAGCATTCCATGGATATACTTGGCATCAACCTCCACAATAAGATTCTTGGCACCAATAATGTACATGTAGAACTCCCATAGGGCTCGGAATAACCCATATAGTTCCAATTTCAGCTGAGAATAGGTGGCTTCTATTTTTGTAAAGGGAAGTGATCCATAGTATGATGGTTGGTGTTTGCCTTGCTTATTTAATTGGGATAGGACCATATCTACACCCATGTAGCTTGAGTCAACTAACAAGATGATGGCTTTATCACAAGTAGAGTCAATGGATAGTAGTATAGGTGTGGTGGTGATGTAATGTTTCAAGGTATCAAAAGCATCTTGTTGGTCTTCATTCCAGAAAAACTCTGCATGTTTTCACCAAAGGTTGGTTATACTAGATGCAATCTGTGAGTAATTGGGAATCCATATGTGGACAGTTCCACATAGTTCCATAAATTGGCAGGCTTCCTTAATATTGCAAGGGATAGGCCAATCTGTAATTGTCTTGACTCTTCCCTTGTCAGGTTTATGTCCTTCAACTCCTACTTCCTATCCTATAATTGTCACTGTGGGTTGACATATCTGTAGCTTCTTTCCTAAGAAGATTCCTCCTGCTTCGGCTAAGTGGTGGAGAATCCGATTCAGGTCAACTGTATGTTCCCAAATATGTTGTCAAATACCAGGCCTTTCAGGTAAGACAGTAGGGTTGCCATATTCATCAGGATCTGTAGTGGTGGGTCCTCATATTGGGGCATCATCAATAAAAACATTCATTATCTATTTCACAATTTCATCTTGAAAGATAAATATCATGCATTCTTGAAATTCAGAGGGGGCATTGGTAAATCCTATGGGTAATGATGTAATTCATAATAGTCCAAGGGGGCTGTGAAATGCTGTCATATCATGGCTAGCTTCATCCATCTTCCTGGCATCAAATCCCCAATATATATAGATCTAATACTGTTGTAAAAATGATAAGAGGCCTGAAGGAGACCAGGAGGTGGGAACCACAAGTCCCAGGCCAGAAAAGGGGGTAGGAGAGCGAGTATATTCACCCCAATAGGGACTCAGTGAAACAAGTGAGTGAAAGATATGTAGAATACTCAGTAAGTCACTAAGTAAGACTAAGGTAAGAATGATCCGATGTAGGTACTGCTTAAGTAAGCAAGTAATACCAAATATGGAATCAAGAATCCAACAAGATAGAAGTCTGGGGACTTACTCAACTAGTCCGACACTAGTCCAGAAGATGTCCAAGAGAAATATAGGAAGTCCGGAAGTCCAGAGAGAGGTAGAAAACAGTGAAGAAATGTTAAGATCATGGTGAGTAGTGATGGTGGATGGTAATGGTGATGGTATGGTGGTGACAAGAGGTTTGAGCAGTTCGTGAATCCAACCAAAAGTGTTTTCTAACTCTAAGGTACATGGCTTTATAGTCTGGGCATAGAACTCACACTATGAAATGAAATGAAAGGGGATGAAATGGATCAAAACTTTAAATAACAGAAGTCAAAATTAAGGAGGAAAACCGTTGGACCCAAAAGGCCCAATCAGTCTTCAGTGGTATGAAGGACATAAGTAAGAGATTAGAATAATAGGGAAAGTTGATAAGATAAGATTGCAAGGAACAGACCCATGTAATGAAGTAGAAGTCCATGTTGACCACGCTAGACCGAGACATCCGGACTAATAGCCTGTGCACTGGTCTTCAGTGGAAGCATCCAGTCTAGGTAGGAAAGGGCTGGAAGATAATATTAGAGCAATGGGAAAATGATAGAATGTGTTTGAGAAGGGGGATATAACTGTAGAGATGCACCAGTCTCTACATCCATGGGGGACTTAGCTGCTGACTGTCCCCAATCAGACCCAACCTGCTGATGTAAGTTGGTTGACAATGCAAAGTTGGAAATATGTAGCAAGCTGGGCTGGCATATATAACTTGCCCATGTGATCTTACTCCGCTCAACTTCTCCTCTTTCCCCATTTCCCTCATGCCCCAATTCTAGTCCTGACTTGACTCCATCCAACTCAACGAGACTGGCATGGCACACCGACAAGCTGTTTGCCACTGCTTCAAGGAAGCAACAGGCCGACTGGAGGCAGTAGCCAAGACTCTGCCAGACAACAGGAAGAATCTTTGGGAGGAACAAAGATAAGTGGGTGGTAGAGTTCAGTCAAGTGATGGTAAGTGGGTTAGTGGCTCATTAGTTTGGACCATTAACTGCCATCAGTCAGGATTGGTGGGGCATGGCCCAATGGGAGGCGGTCGACCTCGGGCTGGATACCATGCTCAAGGATAAGCTGGTCGCCTTCATCATGGAGGCTGAGTGAACACAAGTGGAGTGGATTGTAAGGAAGAACACCCTCCCACCCCCTCCGGCCATGACCAAGATCCCTCTGCCGATGCAGGGGTCAGTCGTGGACATGGCAGAGGTCAAGCAGGTAGTGGCACTGGTGATTGAAGCAAGGGCAGTGTCCTCGGATGTGCCATTAGTGATGTCCTCCACACTCAAGGTGAATAGAGGCCTATCCGGTAAGGGAGCCGGACTAATAGTCAGTCTAGTGGGGACATACAGATGAGGAGTAGGAGGAAGATGAAGATGTGGCTGCACTGAAGGAGAAGGCTGCTGACCTGCACGAAAGTGTTTGGATGCGGATACTTAGTTATTATATATGTAATGCTAGACATTTGATCCGAGATTTGAGTTTTTATCTTATTCCCACAGTACAAATGCTTAGCTAATTGAGGGACATATAGACCATAGTGTCTAGTATATACCTCTATTTTTCCTTATTTGTTCATGCACAGGTTGTGGAGAAATAAAATGATTTCTTTCAACATACTTTTATTACTACTTATAACTACATAGCTACTCATTTTCTTAATATCTCTTTTACCCTTTTGTACGTAGCCAAGTGTCAGAGAAGCAAATGAAGCGTGTGACCTCAGCTGCAAATCACCTGACTCAGATCATGTGACTGTATACAGCATGAGTCATAATAAGTCATATTAAGTCAAAGTGAGTTAAATGAGCACCAAGCAAAGCACTGCCCCTAGACTGGCAAAATGATCATGTGACCTGCACAGCATGAGTCATTGCCAAGCCAAAGGCTATTTTTAGCAATTGCTAGTCATTTCCTGATAGGTTAAGTGAAAGTGAGTCAATATGAGTAATATTTTGGCACAGCCACCTTGGAACCAAAGGTAGCACAGCCACATGTAAACTATATAAGGAGCGCAATTCAGCCCCATTTGGCAGGTTCCCTCTTTTAGGAAAAAAGTTCCTACTTGAGTAAATCTCAACCAACGAGTGCTCATAAGTACACCATTCTACAAACAAATAGAGAGGCTGTGTAGAGCAATTCCCATGCTATAAATAGAACTACTTAGACCCAAGTTAGGAGTATACTGCATCCCTTAGAATAGGGACAGTTAGGACACCTTCAGGGAGAAAATCCCAGAGTGGACAACTAAAGGGAATAGATCCCCAGCTAGTAGGGAGAACTAATAGTTCATTAGTACCTTGGGAAAGGGTCGAGCAGAGAATTTGAAGCTGATTGCCAACTCCTTAGTGCATAATAGAATCAGTTTAGGAAAGACTGTTCTGTGTGACTAAGAGACGTGTGTAAATCAGGTCCTATGCAGGACTTTCATAGTCCAGACTATTTAGTCCGCTTTGCTCCGGACTAACCCTATCCCCTTCTATTTTATCACCTTGTCATGTCCGCTTATTAGTTACATTCATTTGACACATGTTTTGTATGTTTCTATCTTCGCTTCTTGACATAGTTACATCCCCCTTTTCTTTTCCTTAGAGTTTAGACACTCGTTCCTGAAGTCCTATGGACTATAAAGTGTGTAGTATTCCACTAGTAATACATCTTTCGGATCTTCGAATCTCCCATCTAATGCACACATGAATGCACACACTTTGTCCTCACAGCTCCCCTTCACTGCTCAACATCGTTTCCATCATTCCAGACTTCCGAACTATCACTGTCTATACTGCTCCTATACCCGGACTACCTTCGCTGACCTCCAGACTACCTTCGCTGACCTCCGGACTACCTTCGCTGACCTCCGGACTTTGTTTCCCATGCTCCGGACTTCAAGCAGACTTCCTTTCTGACCACTGTTTCTACCTACGAACCCCCTGGGTTGAGCCTATTGTGCCCACAAACTCACACACATTACCTCTGTAAGGAGGTTTGTTGTTCTTCATCGCATTGTGCTTTTGATATCTTCTTACACTTTCAAGCTCACATTTAATCATTTTATGCTTATCCAAACCAGATATACAATCTACTTCATCTCATATATCCATTTTTACTTGGGTATTCATCCAAGTATCATTTATTTTGATCCGGATTTGATCCGGTACTATGATATCCACTTGCAGCATTCATATAATTCTACTGTTTGAATGTGCTCAGGATACAGTACACATTACCTGTCAGTATTTCTTCTTCTGGTAGTTCCTCCTTTCAACCCAGGTCTGCTGGAGAGAGTAGAAGCAAAAGTTGATTGAAGATGACAAGCCAAGTCAGATCCTCGTAATACAATCACATTCCTTTTATTCATTCATATCATCAGTACTTATACCTTCTGTTTTGCTTTCAAGTTCATTCTTATTTAGACTTGCACCTTCAGATACCAAGTATGAGTTGGACATGGGTTGGATCGGCCAAACCAGGATCAGATGGATATACTGGCAGAACTTCTGAAGAACTCTAAAGGACATCCATATCATGACAAACACGATGCACTATTTTCCATCCTCTGTGATTCATCATTATACTCATCCAGTATCGCTTTCACATGCACCACCTATCCAGATGTATCATTGTCGCATTCCTTCCACCAGAGTCTTTTCCCCCTCACAGTTGCCAGCTGACTGGGGACAGTCAGTATTCAAAGTCCCCCTCAGATGTAAGGAACTGAAGTTCCTTGTGGCCGTATCCTATCATTTTACCAACTTCCACATCGCTCCTAACCTTATTATCCATGACCACCATGTTTGAAAAACTCAACATCACGATCTGGTCTAATGAACACCTGGCAGAGTGTGGCAAAGATAATAATGACATCTATGAGATAAAATTCATTGAGTAGTGATGAAGGAGGAGGGTGGCAAAGGAGGTGCATTGTAAGGACTGGTGTGTTTCTATAGTCATATCCCCCTTCTCAGACATATTCTATCATCTCTCCATTGCTCTAATATCACACTTCAGACCTTCCCTACTTAAACCAGACACTTCCACTGAAGACTGGTATACAAACTATTAGTCTGGATGCCCAGTTTAACATGGTCAACATGGACTTTCACTCATCAATTCATTGCATTGGTCTATTCCTTTCAATCTTATCTTATCAACTTCCCCAATTATTTCTGATCTCTTACGCATGTCCTTCATACCATTGAAGACCAGTTGGGCTCTCCAGGCACAATGGCTTCCCTTCTTAAATTTAACTTCTGTTATTTAGAGTTTTGATCCATTTTGTGCCTTCTTGTTTCATCTCTCTTTTTCCTAACATGTATTACTCTATTGGTCATAGTGTGAGTCTTTGGTATGCCCAGACTATAAAGCCATATACCTTAGAGTGAGAAAATACTTTTTGGTTGGAATCACAAACCACTTGAACCTCTAGTCACCACCATACCATCACCGTCACTGCCCACTGTCACCGCTCTCCATGACCTCAATGTTTCTTCTTCACCTTCTGCCTCTCGCCAGACTTTCAGACTTCTCATATTCCTCTTGAACATCTTCTGAACTGGCATTGGACTAGTTGTATAAGTCCCCAGACCTCTTTCTTCACTTACTTGTTTACAAAGTCCCTTTTGGAGTAAACATACTTGCTCCCCTACCCCCTTTTTCCTGGCCCAGTGTAGAACACTAGTCCCATCTATACTGCAATAGCAAAAGAGATACTAGAAAATAAGAAAGAAGGGTATGAATAGATTTGTCCTAGGAATCCTAAAGAAGTTGGTGAGGTTGGTAAACATCTCAACCCTTTTGGATGGTCTAGGTGCATCTAATGCTGGCATGGCTACAATCTGTACATTTGCCTAATCCAGTTCTTGTTGCAAGGCAGCGGTTTATTGTTGTAGCCCAGCAGAATGATCAGTTATGAGATCAAGCTACATGGCTAAGAATATGAAGCATTCATCTTCTCCTTGTAAGGTATACAAATCCACAAGGAACTGCATTGAATTAAACAGAATTAGGTTGAATATCATGATAACTACTTCTTTTGCTTTTTAAGACATCTTGCCTATTGTTGGATAGATGCGTAGGTTGTGGGAAGCTATCCTGCCTTCCGTTTGTTTGATATGCTAACATATAACTGAAAATGTCTTTTCTCATTTTCTGATAGTTTATGATGATGTGTGACAATATCAAATTCCTTACTGTGGAAACTTGTTATTTAATCCTACTTTTCAAATTATTGCTTCATCTCCTTTGTTTAATGGTTCAAGAGTATGAAGTTCAAGAGGACTTTCAGTAGGAAAAGATAAATTTTCTATAGGAGCATTATGTAAGTATCCATGGGTTGCCAGAAAGTAATTCTCAAAGTGTTGAGAAAAGTAGTGACCTGTCACATTTGCAAGGTGCAATTATACAAAATAACCACATTACTCAATCAAGAGAATCAGAGTTTCCTAGTATTGAATCTCATGGATTGTCCATGTAGTTTTGCTATTGGTTAAGGCCTATATCCCAGTTTGGATTTGGTTTCCAACCTTTTTCTATATTCCAATCAGCAATATTATTCCAACTGTGAATTACTTGTTTGGCATTAGATTCTTGTTCCAGGTGTCAGATGTTATCATATTCTAGAGTGTAACAGATAACAAAAGACCAAACTGTGAGTTGAGATATGATTTTCTTTCAGATCTCAATAATAACAGGAGTGTTTAACTTAACAGGTCAAAAAATAAGAAAAAGAACAAATCTAAGAATAATGGTTATGACATAGGCAATAAAGAAAAATATGATGGAAAAGAATTTCATTTATTTTTTGAATTTTCTTCTTTTCTAGTCAGAGTTTACCTAGCAAGGCCTTTCAGAGGCATGCTTGACTAGAGCTAGTTGGTAGCAACACTAGTAAATCAATTGGTCAAGTACAGATGGATTATAGGAGAACTCCAGAAGGACAAGACATAGGATGCCAGTCAAGTTGGTCCTAATATATATACTTTCCAGAGTATGTACATGTTGTGGTACTATATAGTATCTATACATAGTAAGTAGCCGTATATGACGAGTTATGTAAAACGAGTCATAAGGAGTCATATAGAGTTTGGGCACAGTCCTGTAAATCAGTGTGAGTCATACTGAGTCAAGGCATAGCCATAAGGTAATGCAAGGCAGTGTGCACATTGCATACATATGTCAGAGATAAGCATAGCCATGAGTATAGCCATAGGCATAAGGTACAATAGGAATGGGAATAGGCATAGGTATCTGCATAGCCATATGTGCATGAGGCTGTGATAGGAGACATAGCTGAGGATGCTGAGGAAACAAGGTATGGAGGCAATACATACTATAGCAGTGCATATGTGGAACACATGAGGCATGATAAGGGAATGACTCATAGATAAGAATGATAAGAGATAAGGCATGTGTCATGAGTAGTCATAATGAGTCATGAGCATAACCAAGCATAGCCATAAGGCAGTGCAAGACAGTATATATTGTGAGTCATGAATGACGATAAGGACATGAGACATGACATGAGGCCAAGGATGACTATGTGACAGTGCAATGCAATATAAGGCAGCAATGAGGCTATAGTTGATGAGCCAGGACGAGTCTTAGTATAGCCTTGAGGCAATGCAATGCTATGATATGGCAATGCATGGCTGTGTTGTGATGAGTCATGGTAAGTCATGGGAATCATGATGAGTCAGAGTGAGTCACAACAGTAATGAGCATAGCCATGATGCTGTGCGGGTGCCTAATGGTATGACATGAGACAAAGGCTATGCATGACTATATACATACATGCAAGGTGAGCTGATGTGTCATGTGTTGAGCATGGGTGCATGATGTCATGTGACCAAATAGTCATGTGGTTGATATTGAACAAGTGTGATGAGTTCAATAAGAAATAGGGGCTATTTAGCGGAATGTTTTGTAGAAAGCCCAGAAAAATAAATATAAATAAGGGAAAAATAGGGGCAAATACCAGCGGTTGTAACAGAAGTAGTCATGTTTGCTTCCTGGGTCACTAGTTGAGCTGACAAAAGCAACTAGGACAAAGGTAATGGATGATAGTATCACTTAGATAAACTATTGAGTAATAAAGTTGACAATTCTATGTGTAGTGATGGATTTGTTGGGCACAATATGAAAGCTCCTTTCCTTCTAATTGGCCTTATTCTTGATTCTCTTCTTAGAGGATGTGGTAGTGGTGCTAGTTCTTTTGAATTTGGAACGACCTGAAGTAGCTGTTCAAATCTTGGATCTCTTATGAAGATATCAGCAGCTTGTCCAAAAAGGATAAAAGATTGTTGTACCACAAAGAACTTGAAATTTCTATTTGCTCCTCTAATTTTGACAATAATGTGCAGGTACTTTAAGTAATATTTGGGGGTGAAGAGTTCTGATCCTAATGTATACTCCTGGAATAGGAATACAACCTCTAAACCACTGATAAGGTAGCTGATTACCATGAGGAGGAATAGCAATAGCCTTCTGTTGAATCCTGTTGAGACCTTAAAGTCTCTCCTCAACTCTATCTTGTGTTCTAGGTGTGTGAGCTCAAACCTGATATCATTGAAGCTGAGCATAAGCAAGCTCAACTCCTGCATTGGATATTGTGTTGACCTCTAACTGAAGGTCAATCTTATCATGAACTGCAGCAAACTCAAGTACAAGAGTACTCTCTGAAATGCCAGTTTTGATGACCGGAGTGCTGGTCCCTATGACAAAATCTGGTTTCAATTAATTGAAACAGCAAGCAGAATTGATGAGCAAATGAGTATCACTGGGATGTATACTGAGCCTTCTCAGTGTGTAGTGGAATATGGGGAATATCAAGCTGACAAAGCTTGGGAGCTAATAAAAGAAGTGAATGTCCCTTTAAGCTGTGGCTAAGTCATATAAGAGGAAAGAGAAGTATCTCATATCTCTTTGAATACTCTACAGATAGTGGCTGCAATAGTGTGATACTCTGCCTTATGAATGAGGTAGGAGACCTTGAAGTTATTACTTTTGGGGTGGTACTCTATCTATTCTTGTAAAACGGAGAAGATGAACATTACTTGTCTATTAGCTATTTTATCCTGACTATAAGAATGGGTTTCCCTTGTCTTTTTAATACTTTGTTTGACATCTCCCAAAGGAAACTCCTTGAACTTCACCTCTTGGTTCTCTAACTATAGAGCTAGGGCTGAAGAGGAAAGCCTGACCACTAATAGGTCTTCTTCATTTTTTATGACAATAAATACTGTGATACCCAACCAATCAGTATCATTTTAAAGCCATTGCCTCATCTACCCACTTCTTGATATCTAAAGGATACTGCTTCCATTATCCTATGATGGGCAATTTGACTATTGTCAAGTCAACAGCAAAGGACTTAACTGAAGGAATGCCAACAACTTACTCCTATACTTTTTTAACTATTGACTATATAGACAAGCAGCTAGCTAGATCACAGGTCATTAGCAGTCTTGTTCTAATGAAATATCAAAGCCTACCTGAGGCTGACAGGTGTTAAACTAGTTAACCTAGTGGTCAAGCACAAATGGGTCAATGGGAGAATTCTAGAAGGACAAGACTAGGGGGCCAGTTGCAATCTACCTGTGGAGTTATATACTATTTAGGGTGTGTATATGTTTGATACTATACAGTATCTATACATGATAAATAGCTATGCATGTGAATTATGTGAAAGTTATATGTGGGGCTGTGACATGAGTCATAGTGAGTTAGAGATAAGGATAGTCATAAGAACATGAGACACAGGCTATGTGCATGGGTCATAGATAAGAGATAAGAGGATGACTCATGGATAAGTGATATGAGATAAATGATATGAGATATAACATCTGATGTGACTATACATGGCTGTATACATGTTATATGAAGGAGTGATGTAAGCATGGTCCCTAAGTGTCATGTGACATCAGATGATCAAATAGTCACGTGTTCATAGTTGAACAAGTGTAGTGTAAAGAAGTTCAAGTGTAATAGGGGCCATTTAGTAAAATATTTTATAGAAAGCCAGAAAAAATGGAAAGAAATAAGAGAAAAATAGTAGCAAATACCAGCAGTTATAACACTACCCTCCTCCTATAAGTTGACTTCCAGGGAACTAAAGAAAAGCCAATTCAAAGAGGATTCAATGGAAAGTTGGTCAAAATTGGTAAAAAAAGCAAGGAACTCAGGACGAGCAAGACATATACATCATGGGGCATTGGAGTAAAAGGAGTGGAACTTGGCAATAGCATGCTGTGCCTTAGATAAATTACCCAATAGTTTCCAGATATGGTCCTCATTCATGTATCCTTTCCAATATATCAGATATTCAAGGCAATTATTTTTAAGGCATGAATTAGTGATAAAGTCAATTTCATATTGTTCATCCAATTTCTCCATAACTAGAGCAGGGCCAGGTTTAAAAGAGGATTGACCATCAAGATATTTCTTGTGGAGGCAAATATTGTAGTGCAATGAGTACTCTTGATTAAATTTAGAATATTGCCTGATAGAGTAAGAATTACCTAAGCAATATATATATATATGGAAAGCCCTCAATTAGAACTTTCTAATGATTCCTGGGTTGATGGGTCTAGGATCGATACCTTTCGGGTTGTTAGCTTGACGATTCGAATGTTACAAATATTAGTGGTACTCATTTAGGCTATTTTGAGGCTATGCCTGAGCTATTTTGGGGCTATGCTGAGCATCTAGAAGTGCCTCTGAACTTTGTGCTGAGTTTAAACTCTGGCCATGCCGAGCTTGTGC
>JBBPRR010000847.1:0-15619 GCA_038093115.1 Hortiboletus flavorubellus | reverse complement strand
TGTAGTCAGGTCCTTCGCCCCCACCAGCTTCTTTAGGGTCCCTGGGACGAACCTATTCGTACCCTTCTTTCTTATTTTTCTAGTATCCCTCTTGCTATTGCAGCACAGACGGGACTAGTGTTTTACATCGTGATATAGTTACATCCCCCTTTTCTTTTCCTTAGAGTTTAGACACTTGTTCCTGAAGTCCTATGGACTATAAAGTGTGTAGTATTCTACTAGTAATACATCTTTCCGATCTTCTGATTTCCTGTTCAATGCATGCATGTGTTAGAACTGGAACTCTGGTATCAACTTTGGAATGCCAGAGGTAATTAGGGAATGGGACTTGGCTTCACTGTATGTGGTGTGCCCTTACAAGAGTTCAGTCCCGGATTTATGGAGATCGGAGATAAGACTTAAGACATAGAAACATCAAGTTGAGCAGAAATGTTAGAGACTCAAGCGGAAGTCAGGAGAGTTATTCTAGATAATATTTGAACTAAGGAGTACAGGAGTGAAATTGGAGGCTGATATACAGAGTTCGAGAATAATTAATAAATGGAGTCATAAGGGATTGGTAAGAGAATGGGAATTGGGAGTAAGTATCCTGGAGCTGCACTCCAGGTAAGAGGAACCTGAAGCTGTACTCTAAGCAAGACACAGGTATGGAGGTAAGTAAATAACAGAGCTAATACTAAATAGGAGAACAAGAGACAGACAAAAAGAGAATACTAAGTACAAGTTTGGAGTCCAGAGACAAGTTTTGCGTGAGAACATAGCAGAGTTCTTGATGATAGGCCCACTGAAGTGAACCCCATCGAAGCTGTGCCTTCTGTCACCAAACGAGCTTGACTTGACTCTCTCACCAAGTTGCTGGGCATAGACCGTAACATGCAGGCCCTACTTCAAGTTCAACACAATGTGTCTGCCGAGCCTGATACTTCTCATCCTGAGAACTGCCTTGACCACTACTTCATGATCAAGATTGTGAATTTCTCAGCTACACCTGTCAACATGCCAAAGCTGACATCGCCATGCAGTGGGTCAATTCCAAGTCACTACCCCACATCCACACTGCCCAAGGAGCCCACTCCACCAAAGACTGTCATAGTAGTGACTGGTGTACCTTCTCCATCCACCGTTCAGGCTTCAGCACCCCTCATGCTCCCGCGATGCTGTGTCGATGGTCTTACCCATTTGCAACATCTTTTTTCACTCGCCACCAACATCAATGTGTGCGTGTTGGTCATAAAGGGGTCTGAAGAATTTTACCTGTTCATGAACATGCGGGCCGAGTTCAAATGGATCTCTCATGAAATGACGTCCAAGTGGTGGGTTGAGGCAATGGCTGAATATAACAAACGTCTCGTCACTGAGTATGGGTCATCTGTTATTCTCAAGCATCCACTGGCGCTTCTCCCAAGGCTCAGTGAGCTTGAGCCTTAGCTCATGAATAGGATCATGAAAGAAGATTACAAGTGTAAGTACTAGTAGCATATTCAATTCTACCAATTTCTCACTGATGTGCTCCTCTCAGCGAATCGAAACACCGAAGCATTCAGGAGAAAACATTGCGATGCCATCGTTCTTATTAAACCTGAGGCCAAGGGAAGTACCAAGAAGGTAAGCATCGCCATGCTGCACCATCTCCACTACGTCAACATCTGACATTCCATTTACTACTCAATCTGATGACAACAGGCATGCAAGGCACAAACTTGCTCATACTGTCGAACAATCATGTACCACAGCTCAGAGGGTTCCTCCCTCAACCACAAGAGGGCCTACTGCAGTGATGGTGTCAGGCAGGTCTCAAAGGCTGGCGAGGAGGTCCCACCATGGCCCCAACCGCAGGATATATTCACTGCTGGCAAGATCTTCCA
This sequence comes from Hortiboletus flavorubellus, assembly GCA_038093115.1. Classification (NCBI taxonomy): domain Eukaryota; kingdom Fungi; phylum Basidiomycota; class Agaricomycetes; order Boletales; family Boletaceae; genus Hortiboletus; species Hortiboletus flavorubellus. The sequence continues at coordinate 13,754 of JBBPRR010000847.1, read as the reverse complement.
TTCACAGGCATTCTATGTGACAATACAAGACATCTATAAGCGGTACTGCATCCCCGGCGCCAAGCCCCCTTCCATCGCAACCATGGAGGCTGTAGCTTTTGCCAAGTTCTTGGCTTCTCGCATTCGCATGTTTGAAGATGGCATGATCGGATTCTGCCTCTTCGCTGACTATGAGCTCGATCCAAAGAGGCCATTGGGATACATCATCCATCCTGACTTGGAGGACGGCAGCGGCAAGTGTCTGCGACTTGCCTATCTCCAAGCCAGTGGCCAGTGAGTGAGCGTGAGCACTCGGCAGTGCGCCCCCTTCCCCTTGTTTTTTTTTTTCTCAAGCTGTCCAGGTTGCTTTTCATTTTCCCCTCTCATTTTATTTTCATCCCGTCACTTTTACATTTCCATTCTTCACATTCCCCTCCTTCTTTCTTCGTGCTTGCCTTCTCACAATCTCATCGATACTGGCATATTCACATTGCCGCATCTGCCCTCGCTGCTCACCACTCGTGTGTCCTTTTTCCTATGATGGCTTTGTCCGCAGTGGTGCTCGTAGCACTCGATTTGGTAGTACAATCAGTTTGTGCCCTTGCTGTATCTAGTACCATGATCCATATCAGTACGATTGCGAGTTGTATACGTCGTTGTCTATTCCTGTCCATTCGTTCAAAGCGGCTGTACGATGGAGTCAAGAAACAGTCCATTGGCTGCCTTGAGGCACAGCCTGCTGCACAGCTATGGCACTACAACATGCCTGCCAAAATCTTCAACCTTGGCGAAAATTCCCCAGCCATCTCGTGACTCAGGGGTCATCACATGGGACTGAATCGGTCCAATCGATCCTCATGTACCCTGGACTATTTGGACCATTTGCGTCAAAAAGTCCACGAAATGGCGTTTCCAAACATGTCTGAGCCCAAACTTCGAGCATGTAGCCACATGCACCCATTAGCTAAGCATTAGCTAATCTTGTACCACATCATGGCAGCCGCCAGGCACAACCTTGTCTATGTCGCCCCACATCCAGGCTTAAGGAAGTATCTTGCCTGTCCCTACTGTCCTGCATGTGCCCCCCTTGGTGGTGCATTCGCCTCAACTGGTTCCACTTTGATACCATTGCAGATATCTGGGAACAGGCTGAGTAAGTGCTTTTTTGTCTGAATGAATCGACCATCTAACGCTGCCATCCTTGCAGCTCTGGGTGTTCTTTATGCAGGGTGTTCTGTTCCGCTTGATCAAGTAATGGACTGTTTATCTGTGTCATTCTAATGGTATTTCATCACTCGAGGTGCATTGGCTCACTTGGTGATGATGCTGCCACCAGGTATGACCCTCCTCTCTTGCTTACCCATGTTTACCTCTTGTTGGCATTCGTCAGTTTGCAGGACCTGCCATCACAGCTCCTCTCTCCCCAATGGGAGCTCTGATTCCGAGTGTAGCGATGATGATGAACTGCATGTGGATGAGGACGAAGAGGAACAAGAGCTGTTATGCACGGAGGACAAGATTCAACGACGAATCATGATATTCATTGCTGATGTGTTGATACACTGCTTCTAAATAATATGTATGCTACAAATCAAGAAGTATGATGTTGATATAGTGATGTGATGAAAGTCTTGGAAAAAAAGTGTCATAGTAGGATACTAGAATGTACAATTTACCTTTGTCAGGAATGCTGATCACAGTCCCTTGTCCGACCGACTGTACTTGATAGACTCTTCATGGAGCATCTGGCTCTCTTGGAACTCCCATGTACAGGTTTGCCTAAACATTTGAGGGGAGTATGACATGCCAAAGTATTCCTTGAAGAACTTATGAAGCCTCTGTTGATGGCCGGGAAGGTGGGTAAGTTGGATGAACTGTGTGATATCACAAACATGAAGATCATCTGGCCAAATGCGAACATTTTCCATATTGATGGGATTCTCATGCAAGTTTTCATGGGAATGAACACATCCCTGGGCTCCCCACTTGATGATTGGCTGAGGTGGTGGTGAGAGGAAGTGAGTGTCTGCATCAGAAGCTGTGAGAGAGATCACTGATAGCGAGCGACTTGCCCAACTTGTAGCTGCATGGCCTGATGGGCAGTGGTGGTGATGCGAACCAATTGAAACCAATGGAGCAGATGCCTCGCCTTCTGAGTTTGTCAGGGAGATCACCGATAGTGAGCGACTCACCTGACTTGTAGCTGTGTGGCCTGACAGGTAGTGGTGGTGATGCAAACCAATTGAAATCAGTGGGGCAGATGCCTCACTTTCCGAGGCTGTGAGAGAGATTACCAATGGTGCACAACTTGCCTGACTTGTAGCTGCATGGCCAGATGGGCAGTGGTGGCGATGTAGAGACTGGTACGTCTCTGTAGTCGTATCCCCTTTCTTAGACACATCCTACCGTCTCCCCGTTGCTCTGATATTACCTTCCGGACCTTCCTACCTAGACCGGATGCTTCCGCCGAAGACCGGATCACGGACTATTAGTCCGGACGCCTCGGTCTAACGCGGTCGACACGGACTTTCACATATGAGTTCAATTACACCGGTCTGTTCCTTCCAATCTTATCTTATCAACTTTCCCTTTTACTCTGATCCCCTACTTATGTTCTTCGTACCGCCGAAGACCGATCGGGCCTTTCGGGCCCGACGGCTTCCCTTTCTAGATTTAACTTCTGTCATTTAGAGTTTTGATCCGTTTCGTGCCTTTTCGTTTCATTTCCGTTTTCCCTTGACATATATTACTCTATCGGTCGTAGAGCGAGTCCCGGGTATGCCCGGACTATAAAGCCATGTACCTTAGAGTTAGAAAACACTTTTGGTTGGAATCACGAACTGCTCGAACCTCTTGTCACCACCGTACCGTCACCGTCACCGTCACTGTCCACCGTCAACGCTCACCACGAACTCAACGTTTCCCCGTCGTCTTCTGTCTCTGTCCAGACTCCCGGACTTCTATCTTTCACTCACCTGCTTTACAGAGTCCCTTTTGGGGTGAATATACTCGCTCCCCTACCCCCTTTCTGGCCCGAGACTAGTGGTTCCCACCTCCTAATCTCCTTCAGGCCCCTTAACATCTTTACAACGGGCTAGAACACTTTGCTCAAGGAAAGTACAAGAAGTGTACCCTTGGTGGAGTTAGAGGTAATGGATATGATTCTGAGTAGGAAAGGAAAATCTAGTGTACCAGGAGCCATGGTTTGTTCGCCAATCCTCCACGTAAGTTTACAGATTGGTTGTTAAAGATGGTTTCAGCTAATAGTCTGGTTAGTAAGAGTGATCTTAGGTGGATTATGCACCTAATAAGCTCAAGATAATGGCAATGGGTTGCCTTGTAACTGTGGAAACTTGTATTTGGATAGTACTAAGGGTGGGCGATTTAGGAACTTGGCCTACTGTAAGTCTCGCCTAATGCTAATGGTTTGTGTGTAGGAAACTCCTGGGAATGTTGCGTCCAGAGGAGGTGATTATGTAAGCAGAGGCTTGTGTCAGATTGCTTAGTCACTCAGCCGGTTATAGCAAACTCGGTCTTATTGTGTACTAAGAGCTACGGCTAAAGGTTGAAAAGTGTAGACTTAGGCTAATCCCTTAGGATAGTAAGTCTAGGCAAGATAGGGGTAGGAGGCCTATAGGTAGGTCGTCCTAATGAGCCCTAGCAAAGGTTTGCTTAGGGGAATGCTAATCAGAAAGATAAATGGGTTACCCTAGGAATGTAGTATCTAAATGTCAAGATGTCAAGATGCTGGGGTAATCCAGCAAGATGCTGAGATGTCAAGATGTCGAGATGCTCAGTTCCTGATTGGTAATTAACTTGATGGTACACTTAGTAGACTCAGAAGGGTTATTATAACTCAATCTTATTGTCTCAACTAAGGAGTAGGTAAGTTTGGCTTACATAGAGAGGCAAAGTGTAGTCCTTATTTGGTACTACAGGATGCTTAGTTTGCTTACTAATAGGGACCAGATGCCTTTTGTTGCCCAAAAAGGGGTTTCTCCCAAAAAGATAGTCTTAGAAACTTGTCCTTTACATATTTAGATACAAGTTCTAATAGCCTAGTAGTAGATCTAAACTCCTATTTACTTCACTCTGGGGTACCCTGCCTTATTAGGTCTTATTAGGTTTCCCAGGAGATCTCTTATCAGATGAGATTATCTGAGGTAGAAGATTCTCTTCCTCCCTGTAGACCAAAATGCTCTCCTTTATATACATAAATACAGGAGGCTATGCTAGCCAATCAGAGGGCTTGGTGGCTTATAAATTAATGCACAGTTGCTTACTAATGCCAGGTACAAGCTATCAAACCCAGGCACACTAAAAAAAAGCACTTTGAGCAAAAGAGTCCAAATTTGGAATGCTTTGCCAAAGAGGCTGGCTATGCTGTGCAGGGCTGTACAGACTAATGGGAACAAGGTCACATGGTAGCTAGGGGTCACATGATCACTTCGTCTCACTGGCACTTAACTAAGTAATCAGATAAATAAAGAGCAATCAAAGAAATAGTATGCTATGTACATATTTGCGAGTGTAAGGGTATGACTAGAGAGATTAATGAATATCTCAATAACCAGTAGGTGGAAAAATCTGGAAAAATAGGGGTATATAGCTGATGATAGGGGCTATCATTCCCTATGGTATCAAAGGGTATTGTCCACAAGAAGCTGTGGAAATTCTGTTTCTCAAGTGACTGCTTTGCTATGTGTGTGCATGAAACTAGTTTCGTGCAGGTCAACGTGGTTCATTTGTCAATTATCAACGAGGTTGAGGGTGATTGGGGTTCAGTAACACGTTGGGGGTCTGGGTTTCTGTTAGGATGGTGTACAAAATGTACTAAAGTTAGTTGGGAAATAATCTAGACAACTCTCGGATTGCTAGGAAAATACTCTGTAGTAACTAGGGTTACTTCCCTAAGATGCGCTCTCAATAGGGTTCCAATTAGCTCCTATTGATTAGGAATGCTCAATTGGGTAAATAATATAAATATGCTTCACTCTCGCTACTGATTCACACACGTCTCTTAGTCACACAAATCAATCTTTCCTAAACTGATTCTATTATGCACTAAGAAGTTGGAAATCAGCTTCAAATGCTCTGCTCGACCCTTTCCCAGGATACTAATGAACTATTAGGTCTCCCTACTAGCTGGGGATCTATTCCCTTTAGTTGCCCGCTCTGGAGTTTTCTCCCTAAAGGTGTCCTGACTGTCCCTATCCTAAGGGATGCAATATACTCCTAACTTGGGTCTAAGTAGTTCTATTTATAGTATGGGAATTACTCTACACAGCCTCTTTGTTTGTTTGTAGAGGGGTGCACTTGTAAGCACTTGTTGGTTGAGTTCTATTGGAACTATCTCCAAAATTGGAACTATCTCCAAAATTGGAACTATCTCCAAAATTGGAACTGTCCAAATGGGGCTGAATCGTGCTCCTTATATAGTAGTTTACAAGTGGCTGTGCTACCTTCGGTTCTGAGGTGGCTGTGCCAAGATATGACTCATACTGATTCATACTGATTCACTTTAACTCATCCTATCAAAAAATGACTAGCAATTGCTAAAAATAGCCTTTGGCTTGGCAATGACTCATGCTGTGCAGATCACATGATCATTTTGCCAGTCTAAGGGCAGTGTTTTGGTTAGTCCTCATTTGACTCACTTAAACTCAATATGACTCATTATGACTCATGCTGTGCACAGTCACATGATCTGAGTCAGGTGATTTGCAACTGAGGTCACATGCTCCAATTGCTTCTCTGACACTTGGCTAAGTACTAAGGGGTAAAAGAGATATTAAGAAAATGAGTAGTTATACAGTTGTAGGTAGTAATAAAAGTATGTTGAAAGAAATCATTTTATTTCTCCACAACCTGTGAATGAACAAATAAGGAAAAATAGAGGTATATACTAGACACTATGGCCTATATGTCTCTCAATTAGCTAAGCATCTGGACCATGAAAATAAGATGAAAATTCAAATCTCAGGTCAAATGTCTAGCATCAGATATACAATAACTAAGTATTCGCATCCAAACACTTTGGTGCAGGTCACCACGCCACCAGAACTCCACAGAGACAAGCTGGCAGGTTTTGAGATATCCAGGATGGCCGGCAAATTCATGACCATGGTATCTCTTGAGAATGACATGGTGGAGAGAGTCGTCATTGGGGACATATATACGTCCCTTGTAAGTAAGGATTCCTGCCTCATGTTGCCAATTGGAGAGGCAGGAGCAGAAGGTGGAAGGAATGGAGCCATCCATAGATTGGAGGGCTTGTAATACTAAAGGATCGTTTGTAGAGGTAGACTGTACTCGATTTAAAAAAGAGGTGTCAATGATACAAATGAAAAGGAATGGGGGAAGTAGGGTTACCCCTTCATTGTCCAGATCAGAAGGGGAAAGAAGGTCAGGGCAGCAGAAGAGGGCATCAGGCCCTGCAAGAAGTTTTCCGAATACATGAATCATCTTCAAATCAAAGTCAGAAAGATTTAGGAGCCAATGGGCTTGTCGTCAGTTTAGAGCTTGAGGTTGGCAGAAATAGGTAAGATTCTTATGGTTGATGAAGACCTGTACTGGAAAAGGGGATTCATGAAGGTAATATCTCCAGGATTTTAAAGCATGGATGACAGCAAGGAGTTCATAGTCATAAATGTTGTAGTTTCATTCTGCTTGAGAGAACAATTGGAAGATGTAGGAGCAAGGGTGCCAATTGCCATTAGAGTTGGTTTGAAGAAGGATTGCACCAGAGGCATACTTCAAGACATTAATGGTAATGGCAAAAGAGAAAGAGAGACCAAAAAAATGGAGGACTGGTTTAAATAGGAAGAGAGATTTTAAGGAGTTAAATGATTTTTGGCAGGCAGGGGTCCATTTCCATTGGAGTTTTTTGTAAGGTCGATGAGGGAGTGAGCAATGTTGGAGTAGTTGGGAATGAATCATCAGTAAAAATTGGCAAAGCCTAGGAAAGATCATATATCTTTCACTTTGGCAAGGGTAGGTCACTTGACAATCCTGTTGAATTTGACTGGATCCATAGCTAGCTGTTTGAATTTGATGATCATTCCAAGATATTCGACCTCTTCAGTGGTAAACTTGCATTTCTCGAGTTTGAGGTGCCAGTCAAGTTCAGTCATTCTTTGTAGAATTCGTTTGGTTTGTTCTTCATGAGTGGTGGTGTTAGAGGAAAAGATGAGAAGATTATTCATATAAGTGACCAGCCATCCTTCAGCGATCATATCATGGGAGAAGTCATTCATGAATCATTGGAAGGTGGTGGGGGAGTTGGTAAGTCTGAAGAACATAACTGTAGGTTTGAAGAGGCCTTTGTGTGTAATGAAAGCCACCTTCCATTGGTGACCATCTTTGATTCAAACATTGTTGTATCTCCACCATACATCAAATTTGATAAAGACTTTGGCATTCTTTAGCTTATCAATGAGGTCGGAGATCAGGGAAAGAAGATAGGCATCTTGGATGGTGTATTTGTTCAAGTATCTGTAGTCTTGACAGGGACAGAGTCCTCCATCTTTCTTCTTGACAAAGAAGAAAGGAGCCACTTGGAAAGAGTTGGAAGGACAAATCTTTCCAGCATGAAGGTTTTTGTCAAGGAAGTCTTCAGTGGCTTTTCATTCTTCAGGGGAAAGGGGGTAGAGCTTTCCAACTTTTGGGGTGAAGGATTTGGTGAGATTGATCTTGTGATCATAGAAGCAGGAAGGAGGAACATGATCAGTAGCTTCTTTAGAAAAAATAGAGAAGAATTGTGAATATTCAGAGGGAAAGATGACTCTGGATTTCACAGCTTCAGCTGCTACTGCAAGTTCTGTGGCTGTGGTGAGGCAGGTGACAACTGGGGATCCCAAGGGGGGGGAATGGAACCCATAGCAGACAATCTGTTGGATGGTTTGGAATTGTTGGGCTTGGTTGATAAAGGCAGATTCCTCTTCCCATTGGTTATATTCATAGAAACGAGAGTCGGTGATGGCGTTTATATTGATATGATGAAGGGGTCAGATGGGGGGTTTGTAGGAGGAGTTGTGTCATTTGATGTCCACTTCATGGGAGGCAAAGAGGAATCGGGATTCATCAACAGATTCATCAATGGAGAGGATTCAATTGATCCAGTTGATGACTGAATTGGTGGTATGAAGCCAGGGAAGTTCAAGGATAACATTGTCTTTTAAAGACATAATGTAAAAGTCAACCTTTTGGGCAATTCCCTCTATATTGGTGAAGAGGGAGCAGATATGTTTGATGTCCTTCTTATTGAAAGATCCATCAGCATTTTGGGAGCAGATAGGTATGTCCAATTTGGTGACTGGGAGTTGGTGTCTTTTAACAAAGTCATAGTCGATGCAAGAGAGATCTGCTCCACTATCAATTAGGGCATAGGAGTCAGCAGTTTTTGAAGTGTGCAAGGGTATGATCAGTTGCAAAGGAATTCTCATAGATTTGCTTGTTACTAGTACAGATACAGATCCACAAGTAAATTCTGGGGAGTCTCGCACCAACCGAGGTTCCCCTTCTAAAAATCCCAAGAGAAGTTGACCCTAGTCATGGTTACTTCTTCATCATTGTCTCCCAACTCGATAAGAGCTGGAATTTCTTCCTTGGCAATCTGTTGAACTTGTTTGACAGCAGGTTTCTTTGATTTGAACTTGTTTGACAGCAGGTTTCTTTGATTTGAAGGAGAACGACGGGCAGGTGGAGCTAAGGTGGCCTGCTTTGCAGTAGTGGAAGCAGAGTCCTTTCTCCTGACAGCGATGTCATTCTTTAGGGGTCAGTTTAGGAACTTTAATGAAATCAACATCCATAGTGTCAGGATTGCGGAAGGCTTTGGAGTGGGTAGAGTATGATTGAATATAAAAGGAAGGTTTGGTGTGCCAGTGGGCGACTTCTTCTGCATGTTCCCATTGGGTCTGAAAGTGTACAGCTTTCTTGTATCAGTTGTTAATGGTGTTAGGGGGGTTTCCATTTGAAAGATTTGTCACATGAGGGGAAGGGGAATGGCAACAGAGTAGTAGCCAATGAGGACAGCATTGTCAGTGATTCCAGATAGGGCAAATATTGTTCTGGAAATTTGAGTTGAATTCAGTGAGGGAAGAAGAGTAAATGACTTGTCCATTCTTCTTTTGAAAGGTCATTTGTTTGGTGAACAACCAGGCGATGGTGTTGTTTTTCTGATCATGGTGTTTGAAGGAAGTTTTGAATGTGGTGACCTGCACCAAAATGTTTGGATGTGAATACTTAGTTATTGTATATGTAATGCTAGATATTTGACCCAAGATTTGAGTTTTCACCCTATTCCCATGGTCCCAATGCTTAGCTAATTGAGGGACATATAGACCATATTGTCTAGTATATATCTCTATTTTTCCTTATTTGTTCATTCATAGGTTGTGGAGAAATAAAATGATTTCTTTCAATATATTTTTATTACTACTGTACCTACAATTACATAACTACTCAACTTCTCAATATCTCTTTTACCCTTAAGTACTTAGCCAAGTGTCAGAGAAGCAATTGGAGCATGTGACCTCAGTTGCAAATCACCTGACTCAGATCATGTGACCATGCACAGCATGAGTTATAAGGAGTTATATTGAGTCAAAGTGAGTCAAATGAGGACTAACCAAAGCACTGCCCCTAGACTAGCAAAATGATGATGTGACCTGCACAGCATGAGTCATTGCCAAGCCAAAGGCTATTTTTAGCTCATTGCAAGTCATTTTCTGACAAAGTCAGTCAAAGTAAGTTAGTATGAGTCAATATGAGTCATATCTTGGCACAGCCACCTCAGAACCAAAGCTAGCACAGCCACACATAAATTACTATATAAGGAGCGCAATTCAGCCCCATTTGGACAGTTCCAATTCTAGAGATTTTGTATTCTCTTGAGTAAACTCAACCAACAAGTGCTCACAAGTGCATTCCTCTACAAACAAACAGTGAGGCTGTGTAGAGAAATTCCCACGCTATAAATAGAGCTACTTAGACCCATAGTTAGGAGTATACTGAATCCCTTAGGATAGGAACAGTTAGGATACCTTTAGGAAGAAAACCCCAGAGTAGGTAACTAAAGGAAATAGATTCCCAGCTAGTTGGGAGACCTAATAGTTCATTGGTACCTTGGGAAAGGATCGAGTTGAGCATCTGAAGCTGATTGTCAACTCCTTAGTGCATAATAGAATCAGTTTAGGAAAGATTGTTCTGTGTGACTAAGAGATGTGTGTAAATTAGTAGCAAGAGTAAAGCATATTTACACCACCTATCCAATTGAGCATTCCTAATTGACAGGAGCTAATTGGAAGCCCATTGAGAGCACATCTTAGGGAAGTAACCCTAGTTGCTACAGAGTATCCTCCTAGCAATCCGAGAGTTGTCTAAATCATCCCCCAACTAACTATAGTATATTTTATACACCTCCACAACAGAAACCCAGACCCTCAACATGTTGCTGAACCCCAATCACCCTCAACCTCATTGATGATTGACGAACAAACCATGTGTCTGATAGTCAACCTCTTTACACAAGATTGATACTTGTTTCTAGTATCAACTCGACCAGAGAAGAGTACTCTCTTTACCTCGCTTCAGGTTTACTATCCATGGAGATGAGATTGGTTGTCTGGTAAGCGTTTTCTTAGTGTTTCTACTGATCTTATCTAGAAAGAAGACAGCAGTGCAGAAATCAGCCCACATTCTGAAGTTAATAACTGTACTGTTGATAGCACATTGTCTGAAGGTGGAGGCCTAGGTAAGAGCAGACCCTTTGATCATATAAGAAAGAGCAAAGGTGATCCTCTTGGAATCTGAGTCATAAACAAGTTCATTCATATGGAGATAGAATTGTATGGAGTGGAGTCACTGGATGATGGTGTCATAGGATTTATTATAGTATTCTGGGGTGCTGATATGAAGTTTGGTAGGGCGAGCTGCCATGATGGGTGGTAGTGGTCCAGGAGGAGGGAAAGGGTTAGATGGGAAAGACTGGTTGTCTAGGATTAGTGGGTGGGGAGGGGGGTGTGGGAGAACGAGGTAGGACTAAAGCAGCAGAGGTTTGGTGGGCGAGGCCAAGGTCTTCTTGTTCTTCCTCTAAAGAGAAGAATGGAAGGTCAGCAGTTTCAGGGTTCATGGGAGTTCTTTCCTTGAGGGTAGAACTGTCAGAGGTTTCTCCCTGGCTGGACCAATATCCAAACCAAGTGGAGATTGAGGGAGTTTGTCAGGAAATGGTGGCAAGCTACAGCGATGGTAGTTGCAAGATCAAAGTTAGATCTTTTGTTATGATTGGTCCAGGTAGGGCCAAGCATAGCCTTAGTCTTTCATAGGGTCAAAGATTCAACCTTTATTAAGATTAAGTTCAAGGTTTAAAGAGTAAAGTGTCCACTTAAAAATAGGATGAGGACTTAGAAAGTGGTTTGAGGAAGTAAAGCCAGGTGTATTCCTAAGGAGATCTAACTTAGGGATACATGGTAAAGACATTGGATTTATATATGTAATCCTCTTGACACCATCTTTTAGCAAGACAATGACCCCAAGCATACCTGCAGAAAGGTCAAGGAGTGGCTAGAAGAACAGGAATTCAGGAATATGGTTTGGCCTGCACAGTCCCCTGACCTGAACCTTATTGAACATCTCTGGGATTGGCTCAAAAGAAGGCTTGCAGAGTATAAAAACCCTCCTAATGGAATTCATGAATTGTAGGACAGGATTCAAGTGGAGTGGGATATGATATCAGCTGAGGAGTGTCAGAAATTGATTGAAAGCATGCCTAGAACAATTCAGGCAGTTTTTAGAGCAAATGGAGGCTATACCAAGTACTGATAATATCCAAATACCCCTTTCAATCCAAAAGTGAAAAAATTCTTTCCATGGTATTGCTATCTTGTAATGGTCATATCTCCACACCCTGTGAACCAAATCACATGATATAGGGGGAGAGAATCTTGTAACCAAGAGTATGTTCTATTTATACCTCCACCAAAGCTAAGTGTGATTCCCATGCTGTTTGTTGGTGCACTTCATGCACCATCATTAGGGTTAGTATGGAAAGGGTTTTTGGAGTCCCTGTAGTTCCCCTTTGTTATACTATGATTATAACCACCACTGGTGCTCAGCCAAGGAACACAGTTTGGTGCAGTGATGGTCAGGATTCCTTTTCATGTTGAGCAGGTGGAGCTAATATCAATCACTAACTAACCTATTATAGTGGACAGAATGGTGGACAGTCTGCATGTGCTGGGGTATAAGCTCAAGATATCTCCTCACATTTCTATTGGCTCCTTGAAATCCAGATGGTCAATGTTGTTTGTTCAATCTGTTTACACTAACAGTTTATCTAGAGCCCCCTCTTGACCTGTTATCCAAATCCAAGTCTGATTCCTGGCATCCCTGGGGCACATGGAGAGTTGCAGTAGGAGCACATTATTGACATTTTAGATAGATATATGATGTCATCTATCTCCTCATTGCAGATAAGGGGCTGTCTGTTTTTCATTAGCAAGTATAGGGAATTCATATGATTCAAATTATCCATGAATTATTGAGCATGTATTTTGAATGCAATCAAAAGATTTGGAAAATCAGCTATAGCAATCATTACACACCACTACTAGTACACATATGCTGCACAAAAGAACATCTTCAGATTGATTATAGTATCTAACGATGTTTGAACCATGCACGAAAAGTCTTTGCAAAGGTTCTCCTTGGAAGGGGTGGTGGTGGTAGAGGTGAAGGTGGTGGTGGTGGAGATGAAGGTAAAGGTGAAGGTGAAGGTGAGAAAGATGTGGAAGAGGGATGGAAATTGAAGGCTGAAGATCCTGAGATAGGATTTACTATAACATATGAATAAACATTGAAAAAAAATTGACATAAACCTACTTGAGATCTGGTTTGAAACAACTTGGAAAATCTCTTCACATAGTAAATCAACATCCTTGCCATATGACTTTATGGCTTGCTTCACAGCTGATGCCATAACTATGGGAAGTGGAGAATTAAGGAAGTCCTTGAAAGAAAGGCAAAGAGTTGTGTTTTTGTCTTTATCCCAATTATAGAATGAATGAGTCAAGATCAGCAAAAGAGCTGGAATTAAAATTGAGTGAAAATAAACCATGAAGCACAACAGCACATACAGGTAGATAGAAGACAAGCTGATTGGATATCAGAGCCTTCACACTATAATAACATGAATTAATTGCAAAAAGTAGAAAGAAAGGAACACTAACCAATAACATGAATGGTTCCTGGATATCATCCACATTGACAGTATCAAACTAGAAATTGATCACATGTCAAAAGTACCCCATGGAATGCATATAGTTAAGAGAGAATAAAAACTTACATGCTATGTCAGATGTAAAACAAATGTATGAAAAGGTTGGTAAAAACATATTTAAAAAAAAGAGTGGAACAACTCACCAGCTGTGAGCATACAAAGAATAGGAAGTAAGAATGGATGCAAGAACACCAACACCACAGACACAGCAACTTACAGCCTGTCAGCACAAGGAATGAAATAGCAGTAAGCATGAATGGAAGGACACCAACACCACAGACACAGCAACTTACATCCTGTCAGCACAAGGAATGAAATAGCAGTAAGCATGGATGGAAGGACACCAACACCACAGACACAGCAACTTACTCCCTGTCAGCACAAGGAATGAAATAGCAGTGAGCATGGATGCAAGGACACCAACACCACAGACACAGCAACTTACTTGCTGTCAGCACAAGGAATGAAATAGCAGTGAGCATGGATGCAAGGACACCAA
>JBBPRR010000846.1:0-15621 GCA_038093115.1 Hortiboletus flavorubellus | reverse complement strand
GTTTGATCCCAGCAAGAGAGTCACCGCTACAGATGCTTTACTGCACCCTTATTTTACATCTTCAGCGAGCCCATCGTATGGCCCGTCTCCGGCACCTGGATCGATGCCGCCCCCTCAATTCAACTTCCCTCATCCTCACCCACACGGCCATCATCCACAGCAGCAAGTGCAGCAACAAACACAACCACAACAGATTATAGTTCAGCAGCCAGGACAACAGCTTGTTCCTCAGCAACCAGGGTACCCTCCCCACCCGCAGTCAATGTTTGCACAGGACGCTGCACGTATTCAAGCGATGACACAGGCACAAGTTGCCCATGCGCACGCTCAGGCGCAGGCTGCGCACGTCAGCCAGGGCTATGGAGCCGGCGGGTACCCGGCGCAGTATCAGCATTCCAGATGATCTCTTCTTTGGTCGTACGGTAATTTTTCTCGTCGTGCATGTCGTTTTACCGTTTTTCAATGAGTCGATGTGTTGTACTGTATGGAATCATGACTTTGGCCAAACGTGGGAGAGTGATGTACCTCTGCAGCTCCCATACATAAAACAAGGACAAGCGCAGCACACCTTCTCGCTGTGCACGAGGATGTCGACGTTCGACTTACTCGTGGCCGACTTGACACGCGATGTGCACCGTGCACAACCAAAGGATGCTCTCCAGTTTTGCGCCAATTGGTTTCAGTCGCGCTTGGAAGAGCAGCGTACACGCACGCGGGACGCGCTAGCTACTCATCGCGGCCACTCGTCCATACAGGAGCAGCTTCCTGCCGACTTCTATATCGACACCCCTACCAATCTCGTCCCCCGCAATGCAACCCCGACACCCGTTTCCCCGTTCTCAAACGTCGCCGCCCAACGTCGCCCATCTTCGTTCCACACCACCTTCTCCCACAGCCCGTTTGGCACACTCAATGTCCCCGGGAATGCATTGCTCTCCATCGATTCCAATTGTACTAGCAATGGCATGGGACCACCCACCTTCACGCTTGACGGCCGCGAACTGCCTCCCACCTCTCCGCTCTCTGTCGACCCTTCCAACTCTTTCGCGCGATATGATGCTACATCCACGCCCACCATGTCCAGCTCACTCGCGTTGGGTCCGGGTGACTACCTACAGGCCCCCTCCGCCACTATTTTGGCGCGTCGTACATCTGTTAGCGCAGAGCCAATTGCTGTGGACAGTGGCCACGATGATCCTCTACCTAGTTTCCCAAAAACACCTGACCAACTCCGCCGTATCAAAGCGTCCATTGCGAACAATTTCATATTTCGTGACCTTGACGAGGAACAAGAAACCGGTGTGCTGAACGCCATGCAGGAGCGCCATGTTGACAAAGATGCAGTGGTCATTCGACAGGGCGAGGTAGGAGAATACTTTTACGTCGTCGAATCAGGACTTTTCCATTGCTACATTCATCCCGAACCCTTGCCACCTACATGGCTTACCGACAACCCATCTATGTCGTCCCAAGTCGACAAGTTCCTGCAGCCTGGCTACCATCCTGTGTATGGACGCAAGGTCATGGAGTGCAAGCCGGGAAATTCGTTCGGAGAGCTTGCCCTGATGTACGGACATCCTCGTGCAGCGACCGTACAAGCTATAGAGCCGTCTACTGCGTGGGCACTGGATCGTATCACGTTCCGCACGATCATCTTGAAGGCTGCTCACAGGCGACGGACCATGTACGAGCACTTCTTATCTACGGTCCCGCTGCTCTCCTCCCTTGAGCAGGGAGAAAGAAGCAAGATCGCAGACGCACTCGTGAGCAGAGTGTACCCTGACGGAGAGGCAGTTGTTAGTCAAGGCGAGATGGGAGATACCTTTTTCTTCGTCGAGGAGGGAGAAGCCATTGTTACCAAAAAGCAGCGGTGCGAGGAAGAAGAATGGCGGGAGATCACTGTTGGTCGCCTCAAGAAAGGGGATTACTTTGGAGGTAGGCACTTGTTGGTGCACTACGTGTATATTTCAGCTGACGCGCCTGATAGAGCTATCTCTGCTCCGACTCGCACCAAGAGCTGCGACAGTGAGTGCAGTGCACCGTGCTGACCAGTCTCAGCAGAAGCTCAAAGTTGCGGCGCTGGATGCACCGTCCTTCACGCGGCTCCTTGGACCACTGAGGGAGATTATGGAGAGAACGGCCGGAGAGAGCTACGGCCTGGTGACGAGATCTGGTCGCTGAGATGGAGCACGGGACGAGTCTTTTGTGATTGGGCTTTGGTGTGCCTTGTACTGTCAGAGTCGTGCGCGAGTTGCTTGGATTGTATTCTTGAATTGAACATATGACAGTCGCACGTTGCCGTCGTGATGCCAACAATGACAAGGTCAGACTCGTAGTCACGGGAGAGCAGAGCTCCACACCGTGTGCTGCATCAACTCGAACACAGGCTGTTCTTTTTTCTTTCCTTTTATTCTCCCCACTCCCTTCACCGACCCCGTCACTGACGTTTATGCACCGACAGCCATTCCATTTGGCGTCACTAAGTCGTGTTTAAGATATTTCATCGGATTAACTTGCAAGTCACTCTTTTCTCACTCCCTGAGCAACGACCCGGTTATGGACCCGTACCGTGGTTTCCACCGTCGTCTTCTCGGTAAAAGGCAGGGTCTTGGAGGTGAGTCCTTCGCATTAATTCTCGTGTTCGTCTTCAGTAGACCTTCTAACTCTATAGACCTGGGAGGTTTGATGTGAGTCCCTTCCTTGATTCGTTACCAACCCTCACACCCCTTCAGTCCTGGTGCCCCGACATCGAGCACTGCGAAACAGAGTACAACAACTTCTACGCAGAACCCAGGCCTTGGCGGAGTCATTGGTGGAGTCACCTCCCTCGTCGGCGATGTTCCAACCCCAGTCATACCATCGTCGGGACCTTCCTCTACTACGACATCAAGCCCACCCCTAACAGATTCATCTTCTAGTTCGACTGGCTCGACAACCACCTCAGCTTCTTCAGTACATACGACCACGTAAGTCCCTCCCCAAGTTTTGTACGAGCTCCGACTAAGACTATCAGGACACCATCGACCACCTCCGCCAGCACGCCGACTACGTCGATCGCGCCTACACCGACGACATCGGGCTCCCACATCGTCTTTACCTCTTCTGACGGTACTAGCGTCGTCTATGTTACTAGCACGCTGTCCCCTGCGTCTGCAACAGCTGCTCCTCCCACGTCGTTCTTGCAGAACCCTTCCTTGGAGGCTGGCGTCTTTACCCTTGTCGGTATCGTTGCTCTCATTATCGTTTTCGTCGTCATCACGTGGACCCTCCGGAAACGTCGCCGTGATCGCCTTGAAAGAGATCTTGCTGCCGCTGTTACCTTTGACCCCAGTGCGACAGACCATTACGAAAGCTCGATCGCGAAGCACCGACTGAGCGGAAGTTCTTCGGGTTACGGTCACGGTTATGGTTATAGTATGCAACCGGCATACGCTCCTCAGCAAGAGTATCACGGTCCCATGGGCTATGGACAATACTCTGGGGCCGCCTATCAGGCACCTTCGAACCCTGTCCCAAACCAGTCGCCGTCTCCTACTCTTCCGCAACCCGCCGCACAAGGCGGCGCAAATCTCACGCGCAAGTTCTCTGATCGCAAGCCCGTGCCTCCTCTCCTACCCACTCCCGCCTACGATCCTTCCAACGCCCATGTTTCTATCCCCCCACAGTTTTATCAACAGTAAACTTGCAGGGGGGAGCGTATCGGTCACTTGATGCTGGACATAACAAGTGTGGATTCGCGAGATTGTGATGGGTGAGCATGATCCTTGCTGCCTGAACACATATTCTGATCAAGTTGAACAGAATATTGCCCTTGACACTGGAAATTATACCCCCTTTACCTTTTAGAGCTTTAATCGGTGCCCACACTGGTTCTAATCCCATGTATAGCCGATAATCCTCATGTTGCTATCTTTTTCTTTCTTTTTGATTTATTGTTTATTTCCCTAGAAACCAAAGGACAACTTCTACGCGGTTCTAACTTTCATTCCCATGCTGATTTGCTGTGCGTATCAGCGATGCGGTCCCACTTTTTAAAACCATCATTTGTTTATCTTGCCGAACTCTTGAAGTGATTGTCACGTAGCATGTGTACCAATAGCTGCTCGAACAACGCTTGCCTCGTTTGACTCTGGCAGTCACATTAATCGCCGTCGCGATCGTGAGTGAAGTCGAGGGCCGCGTGAGGTTGCACTGCAGAACCGAAGCCTGCAACACCTGCACAAAACCGAAGCCTGCAACACCTGCACAAAACCGAATTCACAACAAGGGGGGTTCGGCTCTGTATTTAGCAGGGAGAAGCATGATGGAGCCCCGGGACCCATAACATCACATCTCGTGTGAAATCTCCGAGGAGTCTTTCCCGAGGAGCATGTAACTAAGCGAGGCCTGCAACATCGTTTGGGACTGTCTTCTCTGTGGCAGGGAGTCGGACTACCTCAGGCTGAAACAAGACTTGATGCACACGAAGAAGCCCAACGTACAGTAGTGAGATCGAACAGGGACAGACAATAGTCTGCAAGAGTGAAGTTTGAGGGCACTCCACGACTCGAGTGCGTCGAGTAAAGCGTAGTCATAACAAATGTGTTACAGGTTCGCTGTCGTCTCCTTGTCTTGCCCACGTTCTCGTCGCTCTGGGCCCACTGAACCAAGTAACACCTAGTGTCGCCGCGCGTGTGCATATCATAGTGACCATGCCTGTCGTAAAAGGGCGTCCGTTGCCGTATAGAAAAGTAGTGGCCACCAAGCATTCACCGCATTGTTCCACATGCTAGACGAAAGCGTATTGAGCAATCAAGCCAAAGAACGGAGATCCCTACTCCATGGATGCCAGAACGATCGCGCGTTCTTGGTCGTCGTCGGCGCATATCTGGTTGGCACAACTGTGTGAAGTGAGTCAGGAGCACCGAGGACATGGACATGTGAACGCTCACTGACGCAAACGTCGTCGCTTGTCCGGAATACACAGCACCCGCAATATCTGTCGAAAGCAGAGTTGGAGGATTTATCGAGAAAAGACATGCTCTCGGCACACACAGTACGCAAAAAAATTCAAGGCCCATGGGGCTGCCCCACACCAGGATGCAGATTGCAGCGATCGTGCAGCAGAAGGACATGTATACAAGGACCGGCCATCGCGCGCGGGTATAGTCCGTCCAAGTAGCAGAGACAAGAACGGACACGATTCCAAAGGCAGTCACGCCTAATAACCTGTGGAGCGTTAGCCAACCGTCGGTCACTTGTTCAACAGAGTATCCTCCAATGGCAGAGAGCCATTGGCCCATCAAGTTGTTTGAGCCAAAACTCTCTGTCTCGTAAACTGTTACCAAACGGGTCATAAGGTGCAGTGGACACGATGTCCATGAGAGCTGACCGAGAGACTGCCCATCCGTACCAGCGCCATCGGGTGAGAACTCGCTTGGCTAGGTTCCAGCAAAGTGGATGGTGATGACATCATGGTCGGGTTTTAAACGAGTATATGAGAGGAGGCATTCCTGACAATTGGTCAAGGTTCCGTCAAACCGGACATTTACATCAGCCTGACTGACCAACCTCTTCCGTAAGATAGAACGCCGCTGTCTGCGGGGAACGTCTGGAAAGACAAGAGAGCTGTAGAGAGCTATTGGCAAGGTAATCACACCGTCGATGATGAAACTCTCAGGGTGTTACTGGTGGGCTAAGCGGAGGAGGAGATAGTACGCACAGCCATGTCCAACCGCTCCTACCGGCAATACCGCCGAGATTTCTGGAAGAAGCGAGCTCGGCCAAAGATGATCGTTAGACGGCCCAGGCTCCTGGAGAACGCCGGAGAGGCTAGATGGATTAAACTTTATGTGGAATGGATATCGACTGAGCGCCTACAGTGTCCCGGCCGAGCCAGAGCTAGTGAATATTCCCGAACGTTTGCCTACGATGAGAAAACGAGAGGCGGGAAAGAGGACGTACGAAAGGTGTTAGTAGGTCTGTGGCGCGGGGGCATGGGGACTCAGGCTGCTCGCACCAGTACGGGAGTCGGCATCTTGAGGACGAGCCGGTGCTCGATCAAGATTGTCATTAGACAGCAGCAGTCTATTTCGAGAAGAGATTGATCGGCTGATCAAGCTGACATCACAGCGCTGTGTCACGCAGCATGCACCTCCTCTCAGATCAGCATATAATCAGCCCCCCGCCTTCTCTCTTCCTTTCCTTCCCACCCATGAGGCCCTCCGCAGCCGCCCTCGCCCTCCTCGCCCTCGTGCCCCTGGGCACACTCGCCCTCCCCGCCCTTCATGTCCGCGACGAGTCACATATGCACATGCATTCGGGTCCTGTGTCCGAGATCAACGAAACAGAGATCCTCCAATGGCATCTTCCCACCCCCCCATCTTATTGGTCCATAGACATAGAGGATCGCGATCCCAACGTTGCACGCTACCCAGCCCTCATAGCACTCCATGCTTCCTTCATGTCCCTCGCCTTTTTCGTCGCACTTCCCGCCGGTATGCTGCTTCCTCTTCTCCCTCCCCTAATTCACCTCCCCCTCACACTAGCGTGACATCCAGGCATCGCTCTCCGCTCTGCTAGACATTCCTACCATGGCTTGGCCGTGGCCTCATTCTACGCTCTCTCAGCCCTTGGCTGTGCTACCAGCAGCCTCTACAGAAAACTCACTCCTGATATGTAAGCCATGCTTGCCGCAACCCCCACCCTGCCCTCACTCTTCGCTTCTCAGGTATGATGGTTCAACCCATTCTACCCACGGTTACCTGCTCTTGCTTCTTAACATAGCTTTATCCGCAGTCGATATTCTCCCATTTTTCAGCCGTCTCTATGCTTTCTGCACAGCACCTTCCAAACTTGACTTGAGGCAGTTCTGGCGTTCAGTGGTATTGGGCAACCAGGACGTCCACCCCTCTCCATCACAATACTCCGGTCTCGTCTCAGAAGATCCTGACGATTACGATGACATGAAACCAATGTCCTCCTACGGACACCGCCCCTCGCTTTCAGATCCTGTCATTTTTGACGCCGACTCTCCCCGATCGTCGAGGCATTCCGACGACACTCTTCGCGATTCGACAGACGACCCCATTCTTGTTCCGAAGCAAACCTTTTTGCTTCGCCGCATTTCACAGGCTGCATTCGCTACCGTCGAGAGGTTCCTCGTATTTGCTGCCTTTGGGATGGTCTTGTCTGGTGTCGTCGTTTACACGGGTGGCTGTCGCGATAGCTACATCAACGGGTGCCTCGCCCATCTCATCAGTAAGAATAATAAGATTGAGATTTTGTAACGCCTCTCTGATCATCCCTCTCTCAGAGGGTGGAATATTTTGGTGCTATGGGCTATTCACGTTCGCTCGCTTCTTGGGCTCACACTCGGAGATGGGGTGGGCATGGAACATTTCGCCCATCGGAAACACCGTTTCCGCAGAATTTGTGGAATCCGCCGTAATCTTCCTCTACGGAATCACAAACACCTGGATGGAGAGGTTTGGAGCGAATCCAGGAGACCCTTACACCACAAAGCAGGTACAACACATCAGTATTGCGGTACGTAGAATCGTTGGCTCGTTCTTTACCCTACACAACATACACTCTCAAGGTCATGTTTTGGTTTGCTGGTCTTGTAGGGATGGGAATGGAGTCCCGACGTGTACGAGGTTGGTTGGCAGTTTCTGCGACGACTGCCCTAGGATCCGCACGACCTACCAGCGTTGCCGAGCCACCCAGCTACCGTGCTAGTTTCAATCCTTTCCCGGCCCTGGTTATTGGTGTGACAGGGGCTGCCATGAGCGCTCATGCTCAGGCTTATGTCTTCCAGGTATAGCGCAGTTGCCGTCGTTTTCGCCCATCCACATATCTGATAAGCGGACAGGTCCAGATCCATCAACTATGGGGTTGGCTTCTGCTTGGGTTTTCGGTGCTCAGATGCCTGACATATTTCTTCCTGTGGCTTGGCCCACCCAAATCCGTGCTCCCTTCTCGACCGCCGACAGAAGCCCTGGGAAGTTTCTTCCTAGCATGCGGTGGTCTGATGTTTATGTTCAGCACAGAAGAACTTACCCTCGCAGCCATGCGGAAGGGGCGTGACGGTTAGCCGCTCTTCTTCTCGGTTCGCGATACAACTTTTGATCGGTATTTTCCGACACAGATATGATGATGTTCCTGAATGTCGCAGTCGCGATTACGTGCTTCGCGTTCTGCTGGACACTCTGTGTGGTGACATACAACGGATGGCTCAAGGCTCGGAAAAGGATGGCTTGATTTCTGGCTGACTGCTCGTCGGTTTTGGTCACTTGATTGTTGATGTTATTACGCTGTTCAAATTGTATTTTTTTTGTATTCCTTGTAGTGATAGTTTGTATCTTTTGCGCATGGGTAGCACCGCATGTCATTCCTATTTCTTTCGGGTCAGGTTTATTTACCATACCACCCCTGCTGTCATGCCCGCGTGGTCGACAAAAGCCCCCATCCATACCCAGAATCCAGACCACCCACAACCGACAAACCCTCGCCAGCAACTCGCTCGGCTATCAAAATCGGTGGACCAAAGTACCCGGGCGAGCTGTGCCGCTCCGAAACACACGCCAAAATAGAACGGTGCACCTTGAGCGTTCAAAAAGCCGGCATAGGTGATCAAGGACACGGTCGATGCCGAAAGCGCGGTCAAGATGGGCCGCGTGCGTTCGCCAAACAACAGCGCCGTAGAACGAATGCCGACCTTGACGTCGTCTATCTTGTCCTGCCCCCGCCCCCCAAAAAAAGAAAGACCATGAGCCGACCACCCGAGCGTCACGCACGCGCGCATGCCTTACCTGGTGGGCATAGATGGTATCGTAGACCAGCGTCCAACAGATCCCTCCTGCGTACAGGGGTACACAGACGTGCCAGTCCACAGAGCCTGCGACGGCAGACCATCCGAGGAGTGCGCCCCAGTTGAACGCCAAGCCTATTATTCGTCAAGCTCGAGCTCGTCACTTTTTTTTTGGGGGGGGAGGCGCTGCACGTACCGAGGACGGCTTGTGGCCAGTACGTGACGCGTTTCATGAATGGGTATATGGTCACGATGGAGAGGGAGGAAGCGCCGAGGAGGATACTGCGGGGAAAAATAAAATAAGAGATGGGCTGCCACATCACGGAGAGAGAAAGAGAGAGAGAGGGACACGCGCGCGCGCAACGCACCTGTACGTGTTGAGCTGCAGCAAGACGCCGAGCCCGACGGTCAACTGACCCGCAAGGAAACCGAGCGCTTGGCGGCGCGTGATATCACCACGCGCGAGCGGCCGCGTACGCGTCCTCTCTGAAAGGGGGTCACACGAGAGGTGGTGAATCGAGAGACGATGGGATGCGCCGCTGACGGAGACTGACCGACTGCCTCGTCGAGATGCTTGTCCCACATGTCGTTGATGGTACAGCCCGCGCCCCGCATGACGAGGGCGCCGAGACCGAATAAACCGAGGTATGTGAGCGAGGTCGTGAGTGGGGCTTCATGCGCATAAGAAGCCATGGTGATGGACCATGCTAGTTGTTGGCGTATTCAGCAGGGAAAAGTTGGCGAGGACGGTGCGCCAAAAAGACGTACCGCACGGATAAAAGAGCAAGAGGGTCCCGATGGGCTTGTCAACCCTGGTTAGATAGATGTACGGTCGTATGCTGGCAGGAAAGCGGTCGACCCATGTCGTCGGTGGGGTGACGCTGGAAGTATAACGAACGAGAGGCCTCGGCCTTAGTGAAAGGCAAGATTTTCTACCGCAACGAAGAAGCAGATTTTGCGTGGAACATGACAACGAACTCGTTCGCAAGGGTTTCCGAGCGATGTTTGCCAACATGTTGGGATGCGGTGCACATATGTACATACAAACGGAGGCATCGCATCACAAGTGGATCAAAAACAAAAAGAAATGGGTAACTACCAGACACGACCCTTGAAAACATACAGAATGATGAGGAAAGTACATGCAGGAAAATACGGAATTGTAATATGCAAAAGATGCCTGAGAATGATGTAGGAACTAGAGGGAAAAAATGGCGCCAAGTGTTCACCACTCTTTCGCAAGCTTGAAAGCCCATTCCCAGTCTGCTCCATCCCGCGTCAAAAATTCGGACGGCTTGCGATAATCGAAGGACATACCGGCATAAACCCCGCCGTCATCGTCGATGACACGACTCCTGACGCTGAATGAACCCATGCGAGCAAGAGCACCTGACGGTGACTCTTCGGGGTCAAAGTCCTTGGTGTACGCCTCTCCCGTGGGGCTAGGGCCATAAGAACCAAGCATCTGCTCTAATTTGTCCACTAGACACAGGTTAGCGAACAGATCAACCTGGCCAAGCACGTGGGTTCTCACCAGGGACACCAGCCCTCTTCACGACTTGCAAATAACGGACACCCTAACAACCCTCGTAAGCATATCCACCACGAGATCCAGGTAAGCGCGAAACATACCGAGATGATCGAGTGGTTCACTTTGAATGTGATGCGCACGCTGATAAACGTGAGATAGATGACAACGGCGAGAAGGGCGATACACACTTGTACTCGACACCCTCCTTGATAATAATGGGGTTCTTTTTAGTATCCGCAAGCTTTGCCGTATCTGCGAGCTCGAAAACGAGCTTCTTGCCTGGAGGGAGCGTGGGCGAGTTGAGTTCGAGGGTAAGGACAGTAACCTGGAGGAAACGCGCGTTGAATACGAGTGCCACCCGATGGACGATGAACGATGGAGATGAGCAGGCGTACCTTGGGGAGACTGGTGTCTCCAAGGGTTGCACCGGGGACGATGCCTAGACTGGCTTTCCAGCGCGCGAGACTTTCGTCGTTGGCATCTAGCTTGGCGTATTCTTCGGCGGTTTTCGCAGCAGATGGCTTGTAGCCTGGAGATCGGGGTCAGATGGCACCCGCCCGTGTGGCGCGCTTGACCCACCTGGCGTGATGGATGGCCTGAGATCGTCTTGTTCGTCGTTCTGGGTGGGGATCTGGTCAGACGGTGGCAGGCGAGGGGAGATGAGGACTGACTGCAGCCATGCTGGGAGAGAGCAAAATGTGGCGAGGAGCGTCAAATCTGTGTTGTAGTCGTTATCATTGATTTCACACGGCTGTTAATCACACAACCGAACGACTAATTGCTATTGCAAAATCAAGAAATCCAGTCCAGTCCTACATATTCAAGAAAACGAGTGAACGTGGTATAACCGTGACGGTACACATCTGCAGGATAGCTGAAAAGAGTGGACGCCTTAAAAGCACAAACATGAGATCTGAACGTTCGCAAAAGTCAAGGGTATCAAAGACTCGACAGCTGCAGTTGCGGCGAGGCGATGTCATGCATGCCCTCTGAAAAGAGTCGCATTATTGAGTGTACACACACCTAATTTCAGGGGACACACGTACCGCCTTTAAACCAGCATTTGCCTTTGCTCAAGTGGAAGCATTTAGAACCATTCGGGCAGGTGTGACCCCAGCAGCAGCGGTCGCCATATGGGCACTGGAGGCCTGATAGCACATGTAAGTAAACGCACCACCGTCGGCTCGTCCATCGGACACTGCACCATTTTTGAGAAAGTTACAGGGGGCTTTTTTAGCATTGGAAGCCAAGGTCGCCAATTGATCGGGTGTCAACACATAGTCATGAGAATATTTACAGGTTCCCTGTGCATGCGCTTCAACATCAGACCGACATCAAGGAACATTGCATACTTACGCCTTTAGTGCAGGACATCAGGTAAAATTCATTACAAGGGGGAGGTGAATCTGCTTAGGTGCATGTCAATCAGGTACACCTTATGAAAGAGATGTCAACGGACGTTTGTGAAGCGGCTGTTATACAAATGGATACAAATTAGCATGACGATCCCGAATACCATCAGTCATCTACTTACCAAGTTGGGGTCAATCAACTTGCCAGTCGAGGGTGATGGTACACTGGGAGGGGAACGTGGTGTTGGCAAACCACCGTTCGCATGAAAAGGACTCAGACCAGTGATGTTCAAAGGAGGGGGGTGGTGAGTTGCACTGGGGGGCGGCGTGACCTGATGCGTCAGGAATACGTTGTCGACGTATAGAGTAGGCAAACGGAATCGAGGAGAGTGTTTCGCACTAGCACCCCCCGCTTCGAGGAATGCCAGTTTGCCCATCAAGCCATCGTTTTGGAGCGAGGCAATTGTCGATGCGTATCCGCTATCGGAGCCACCTGCATCTGCGTCAGTCATTTGTCAGTTGCCTATTGTGATGGAGCATCTCACCAGCAAGGAAGATCCGCTGTGTCTGTGGAAAACGAGCGTAGGTTTGCAAATATTCTTTGATCACCCAAATTGAACACAGTGCATGCGAGATACCGAAAACGAGCAACAGACCTGTTATCTTTGTAAACGTGGCGTCTTTGCCATACCCAACGTCCACCAGCAAGAATCTTGGGGACGCCTGACTAAAGCCCATTGTAAAGGCCTCCAGCTGTTCGGGGGTACATAGTTGATGGCGCTCGAGAGCACTTGCAAGTCCTATCCTGTTATAATAAATGGTAATCCAAAAGGACAGCTGCCCCAAAACGTGAATGTCTTCGCCGGTTAAATAGTCGGCGACTGCCTTGGTCAACTGCTGAGCAGCCTGGCGACCACCTTCATGACCCTGTCTGAGGAGGGATTCGGTAAATACACAAGCATCACCATCGATGACACAGAGAATTAACAAGCTCTGGCTCTGTTCGGGTGTGATGATGAAACCGGGACGTAAAACGGCAGAAAAGAAAAACGGACCATCAGGGACTCCATGGACACAACTTGACTGTTGAGAGACGCGAGTCTTCCCTTAAGGGCTTTGGCCTCGCGTTCTGCCCCCTCGAGAGCTGTGGCGTGAGCTTGCTTCCATACAGCTAGCTCCACCTCTAGCTCTGCTAGACGGTTCTCCAGATCGACATTTCGCTTAATTGTCGCCGAGGAGAGGGCTGTCGAGATGGGTCAAGCGCCGAAAGTGGGGTTTGACATGTGGGACATACTCAACAGTCGCGTGACTGTCTCGTCCCTTGCAAGGAAAAAACGAGACCGTCGAATCAAGGCCTGTAACACAATGCTCAGGATCTAGTACACTTACCAAGCCTGTTGGCTGACCTCCGTGTCCTGGGGAATTGCCATAATAAAGGCAAGCGGCGTGAAGAGAGAATGGCGGGCGAAAGGAGGGCGACCCTTTTTAAAGAATGGAAGCCAGGTCGATGACCAGCGTCTATGGATAGTTAATCAGGCTAGATCGCGGGGTTCTGGCCAGCCGATATGGGAAGGGCATCTTGATTTCGATGCGGCCGAGTCACGCGAACCTGCCGGTGCAGTTCTTAGTTCGCCTCCGCCGCGAATCATACTGCACGGTCGAGTACGTCAACATTGGAAAGTTCCATCAGCGTTGACGTGTTCACCTAAAGTTCGCGGAGTCCGAGCCCTGAGAAGAAAACCAAATCCAAAAGAAATTGGATGAAACTCATATATGTACAAATAGCTTGGCAAAGAGCATGACAACATCTAATCCGACTATCTCGACCATGCCGTGTCCTCGATGAACGGGCGCGTATGAATTCAAGTGGTTCGGTGCATTCCAGCTATACAAGGCCTAAGAGTAGTGTTCCGTGACACAATTGAACACAAACCAGCCTGGAATTTGCATTTGCCCAGTTTGAGGTAGAAACACGTCGAGCCTTGGGGGCATACGTGTCCGTACACACAGTCATCACCAAAGATACAAATTCCACCTATCAGGTCCGATGAGAGGTGAAGGGAGAGTGAATGGGAGAGTCGGCAGACCATCGTTGGCGACCTTGCAGGGGGTCTTTTTAGCGTTCTCTCTTAGTTCTTCATAGTGTTCTGCGTCCAGTAGATAGTCATGTCCGTATTTGCAATCTGATCCATGTCGGCACTGAGCCAGGTAAAACAGGGTGCAAGGCGCGGGGGTATCTGTAGCCAAAAGTGAGCGTCTACATTAATGAATGGCTGGTGCGGATCAACGAACGCTTCGACAAGGCCTGAAAAGGCAAGGGAAAAGCTCAGTAATCGGGTGCTGACACAAGGCTACGGACTCAACTAATTTGGGGTTGAGGCGGCGTTGTCTCCCTGGCGACGACACCCTACGGGTGACCTGAATGAATTGCGCCGGATGAGCATCGTTGGCATCTGTAGAAGCGCTGCTCTCGCTGTCTTCGTATGGAGTGGGATCACTACGGGTAGTATAGAGTGCTGATTTATATGTTTGAATTGAGTTAGATCCGGGACCGGAGTTGGGAATATCTGTGGATGAATTGATATGGCCATTCAGTGTTGCTTGCCTGGGGGGAATAGGCAGGCCCGGAGGAGGGCCGGATGCAATAGATGTGTAAGAGGGGGGAACGAGTTTAGAAGTGATGAATAAATCTGGGATGCGAAGCTCGGGAAGCGCAAGTGCCTTGATGTCGAGAGCAACATCAGAGTAACCAGGCATTAGAATGAGCTTGTCACGGAACCCTTCAGTAATGACTGAACGAAGGACATTAACGTATCCATTGTCGTGGGATCCTAGGCAAGTGATGGGCGAGCGATGAAAAGAAGAGGGGAAGAAGGTTACCTCCAAATATAATTTTGTGGGTCTGGGGAAGGCGAATATTATCTTCGAGATAAACTGCGGCGGACGTGCGGGGGGTGAGGCAACGGATGACGTTGGCACGTGAAACGAGGCAAGTGACCTTTAATTTTAGCATCGGCAGCCTCCTTGCTACCGCCGACGTCGACCATGAGGAAGCGCTCGGCGGCTTGATTGAATCCGATGATGAATTCGTCAAACTTTGGTCTGGCGGCAGAAAGGCCGACTCTGGCAAATGTTTCGAGGAGGCCGCGCTTGTTGTAAAACAGGTAGACCCAGAGTTGAAATTTTTCGTGGCCTAGGTCAGAAACAAGATTGTGGCGCACGCCTTCTGTCAACAGCCTGGCAGCCTCGAGGCCACCTTCCTGGCCTCGAGAGATCAGGTCTGGGGAGAATATAGTTCCGTCGCCATCCAAGAGACCGATGACACGTTTCTCTTGTCCCTGGGAGAGCGATGAGGGGAGAGGGGGACAGGAGAGAAAGGCCAGACCTTTAGCGCATGGAGTTCTGCGAGGAGTTTAGCGATTTCGTCAGACTTTTTTTTAACTTCGTCCTGTGAGCTGGCATAGGCAGCACGGAAAGCCCCCACGCTGGTGGTGAGTTCGCCATTACGGGCGATGTAATCGCGCCTTTCGGCCAGCAAGGCGTCAATTTCGGCTATGTAATTGTTGACGTGAGGTGGTGAGAGAGTGGCCAGGAGACGTACATGACAGATGAAGGAGAGAGCTGCGACTGTGTGGAGGGGGTGAGCGGGGACGGCGAGACGGGGGGAGGCGCTCACACGGGATGGTCGTCCATGGTGGGGGTGTGCAAGCGGTATGGGCATGTCAGCGGGGGCAGTACAGGCTATGGCCTGTGAGAATGTGTCACGTGTGCGTGTCCCGATCACACGCGCGATGCCGGGTTGGACGGGGCCATGTCTCTCTACGCCTCCCTGTGCGTCAAGAAGCGCGTCCGCGCCAGCTCGGACGACGAGTCCACGCCAAAGAGGGCCCGAATCGCGTACGTCTTCCCCCCCCCCCCCGGGCCCCCGCCCCCCCCCCCCCGGGCGG
>JBBPRR010000845.1:0-15624 GCA_038093115.1 Hortiboletus flavorubellus | reverse complement strand
ATGACCAAGCCGGGTCCAATTTCGACAGGTTCGTCTGCAAATGGAAAGGCTAGTTTGAAGACTTGTTTGTATGTGTTTGCATCCCACACAAGCACATCCCCGCTCCGATTCCCTGTTGCGATCCATTTCCCGTCGTTGGACACGGCGAGACCGTAGACAGCGCCATTCCCTTCCATCGTTCCCACTTCTTTGCCGTCTTCCACTCGGTACGCTTGAACACTACCAAAATCGTCGCTGAAGATGAACTCGCCATTCGCTGAAAATGCACACAACCCTCCGAGACTGACGTCGATATCCAGCCCCTTGTAGAGATCGTACTCTTGCCCAGCAGTCAGTGTCTCGGATGTGCGCTCTAGCTTGTCACTACGCACCTGACATTGTCGAAGACGTGGTATTCAGCGACACAATGTAGCACGGTAATGGTGTCTTTATGGGTGGGGTGCGGCTCTTCATACGTTGCCCTTGCTTGATATAGGCCCGTGCACATGCTCCATCGCCTCGTGTTTTCATCGCTTGTTCATTTCGGCAGTCTTTCCACAGAAGCATTGTTCCTCTGCGAACCGAACAATGGGCTATCTGCAAGACCGATAGCTCGTCACCACTTTCGTCAGGCCCATCACCTACTCGACGAAAGTATTCGGCTCTGACGTGACTCCATCTCATAAGTACTAATCCAGCATGGTGTTTGAGTTGTTCTACCGCTCCTTACCCACGAGGGACGTAAGTACATCCAGGGTCGTTACGAACACGACTCGGGTGGGGTTCATGCATTTATGTACATGGTCGGGGACACGCGCCACCATCAAGCCCCTCTGCAACTTTGTCTCCAAATCTGCAAGACTGTATGTAACGTTCTTTGCCACAGGCCATTGGAGAGCTGTAATTGGAGGATGGCTAGCAAAAAAGGAGATCCAGGTCGTCGCTGCTGTAACGCTGGTCCTGGGACTCAACTAACAGGAACCGACTTTGCTACAAGGTCTCTTGGCTCTTCGGCGGTCCCTCAAGTTGTTCAAATTGTCTCGAACCGGGCGGTAGAGGATATCGCGGATCCTGGCACGATGACGGAAAGGCCATAGGAATGCGGACGATCAGTGCCAAACATTCCGCCAATACAGCTACAGGTGGACTGAGTTCGACGCGAAGGAGACTCGGAGACCTTACGATGGTTGGACACCAGCTGCACAACGGACATCGCATCGATCCGAAATGACAACATTATATAGTTGTGTAGCTATTCAAGTGACACTGAAACGTTTCGCATCTGGTGTCATTTAGCACTTGTTTTCAGCGGACCATTGAACGAAATCCCCAGATCCGTTGACTTTTTCCACCGAATGCATAATCTGTACAAATTCACTCGCGTGTCCAACCATGGTACAATTCATCCTTTCGAACACGGAATGATCCCAATAAAACATATATTGTTACAATCAGGAAACATTGGGTATGAATGCTTGCTCCGAGTAATACCCAGTACATCCGAGTCTGGAGTAACAGAAATAAAAGGTACCATGAATGATCGATATCGACGAAATAGAAGCTGGACACCACAAAGAATGTGCTGTTTGCGCCCGTTGAACAGGACGTCAGACACTGCCTGACGAAATGGTCGAACGTGGGTTTGGAAGTTGGGTCGTCAACACCTGAAGGTCCTCGCCGGTTTCGTCCAACATCTGGCTGCTCACGCTTCATGCCATGCGCGCCTAGTTTCATTGACATGCTTACCTCGGGCGCGGCATACGAAGGCCAAGGAGCGATCTCACCGCTCTGCATGATACAATCGTGCTGAAATCTATTAGTCCTTGTTGTCCGGATGTGGGAGAAACCGGTGGAATACCTTGCGGTGATGGCTACCACGACGACCTTGTCAGTCATGTCATGTTCACGCCACCACGAACCACTGACTCACCCACACTGCCAGTCATATTCAACATAACTGGCATGGGCACTGAGTTACGGAAGCTATAAAAAAAACGAGAACGATCATACCGTCGGACCCGAGGAAAGCAAAGACCTGCAGATAACATCGAGTATATGATAGCGGATGGAGCGTGCGGAGTGCATACTTACCGTTGATGGAATATTAATTATAGCTGCTACAATGAAATATAATATACCCTGCGTGCGCAAACGCTCCTTCAAAGGAGACGTAGATGGCTGATACGATAGCTTCACGACGGACAATACGAGTACGAGGAGATCATAGCACATCGCTTAGATACATTGGGTGAACAGAACCACATCGAGCACGACGAAATAACTTACTGTACACGTAGACTCCTGCGGTCATCGCCGGTTGCGTATAATGAATAACACAAACTCCGTTTAACCCGGAGGCTTTGACGGTCGCCATATCTAAATCAAGATAATTGTGCTGGGACAAAGATTGCGGAGACGAACTCGTACTTGTCACCAATATGGCCCAATGTCCGAGAGCAAGTAGTAATAACAGGAGATGCACCAAGCGGGAGTTCTTCCAGATCACCCATCTACGCTCCTTGTTAGGTAAAGATCAATTAACATATAGCACCACCGGGACTCACGTGCGGATCAAGAAATTTATAGAAGTGGTTCCTATAGCGATGTGCGTTGTTACCTGGGACCAAACAACTTGTCAACAAAAATGGATTCCAATTTGCAAGCAGAGCAGAGCGTCTCACTGCTATCGCTGTTATTACAGCTGATCAAAGGGGTAAGCTGCGTGCAGAGACAGCGATACAATTGAGAACTGACGCTGACACGCGAGACCTTCCGACAATGCGCTCAGCTCGACAACACTGACGCGACGTGAAGATAAATGAGTATCTGCCGCCTAATCGGTGCCCTGACACTCACAGCAAAATGCGGCTTATCAGAAAAGATATCCTTCCAAGCAAGTATGGGACCTCGGGGCGGGAGTCAATGATGAGAATGAAATAATGAAGCCACGACTACTTACAAGTGGCCAACGGACGGGTAGACGCCCGCAAATCACGGTGTATTCCACACGGAGGGTCAGAAGGTATTCCCACCTGGACAATGATTCTGTGAAGCACGACTTTGTACCACAAATAAAAAACGTACGTATAAATGCCCAAAAGGAAATACGCCAAGTTCCCATAGATCAAGGCGAGTTGAGCTTCTATCGCTGCGTCTTGCCACCAGTGAACCATCGCTCAAACGGCTGACCACCGCAAAGATCGAGAGTGGTTCGAGAAATAGGACCAAAGGAGGAGATTTAAATCATTCAATGAGCACGGATACGTGCCCACTTGGCACTAACTGAATTGAACCTGTCGGCCAGGGCAAGCTAGCCAGTGCGATGTTGCCACCGATGACATGTTCAACGTCAATGAACACCGCTTCGATAACTTTGAGGGCCGATCGTCGGATTCGAACCCAAACAGAGTCGAAAGTTCTCTGCGCGCAGATATATCGCTGATTTGAACCTTCAGGGACGACCATTCCAAGACCAGCCATTTGAATGGCAAAGGTAACGGCACTCGAAACCCATGCAACAGGTGTGCGAATGGTGAGATAACGGGTATTCCATCAAGCGGGAAATTTTCTTTCAAACGCCCCAGGTTCCAAGGCTGATGGATCAGCAGTAAACGTAGACCACTAGCACTGGCCTTCTGCATGGCAGAGCCAGTCCACTGTCACGTAAGATGCCTGCCCAAGCCTGAATTCACTTTCATTCCTCGGGTTCTCTGCTCATTTCTTTGTCGTCTCCACCACTGCTTTGAGTGCGAGGTTCCGCGTCGTGGTCATAGGCGATTCTATAAATTGACAGAGGGGCACGGTGCAGGGATGTGTTTTTCCGTGCGACTCGGACGATACCTCTTTGAGAGAGCTGCTTAGTAAGCTCTGGTCCCTGCAAGTTGACCTTTGAACCATCCCTCCGATCCTCGTTACTAATCCTAATCGATGGGTGACACAATGAAACCAGGGGCATTCAAAGAAGCACCCTATAGATCCTGACCGGTAGGGCCCATGTGAAGCTAGCATTATGCGATGTACTCATCAACCGGTAGAACCCAGACAGGAGTCCAAGGGCTGATACCCTCTCCTAGGTTACCGACGAACAACGCAATATCGTCTCCTGGGCATATCCGATGGGGCCCCGTTCTCTTAGTGCGCCACATTCCGTTCTATGCATTGTCAGGCTTGGCATCCATAAAGGGACGTTCTCTTCAATTCGACAGGGCTTTCGTGAAGAAGATGAACAGTTCGTCGTAGATGAAATCAAGGTGTTGCTCGAGGTCCGCATCTAAAGCTAACTAAAGCTTGCCGAGATCTTTGAAGTTCAGTGTTCCGATCAGCGTCGCGTCCACTATACTCGACAATGAACTGCTATTGACGACCATGTCATCCCATTGGGATAGGTTTTGGTGAATCCTAGTCAATAAGCACCGTGTCATCAACTTGTGATTAGCAGTGCGACGAGTCGAAGGCAAAGAACTTAGTGCTAGCAGGTCGTGCGACGGCTCTAGGCCCACGTACTACTGTTGCTGTACTATGTCCCACCAAGTTCGAGTTCAAGAACTCGGAGAGGAAGTGAATGAATGAATGTCCAATTGCGTGAAGCCGCAGTGAAGAAGGATTACAGGTACTAACTGCCCGAATGTCACAAGAGTGGCACATAACATGGTAGTAACGTCTCAAAGGTCCAAATTCATCTAAAGTACGTCGACCGTACGAATGCTGTCCATCAATTCGGTCAACGATGTCTTCTCGCGCACTCGAACCATGATCAAACTATCCGTCGCAACCCGTCTGTATTGCGCACGCGCCAGCGGTGCAAGTAACAATGCCCCAAACGACTGCCTGAGCCGGACGACGAGCCGCAGTGCGCACGTGGTATCATCGAAGAGAGCACCGCCACTGCGCGAGAAATCCTCGTCCAGAAGGGGACTGATCCAGGGATGAACGAGAAGTAAACGTTCCATCCCGGATAAGTTGGCCGTGGTCTTGATCTCGACATCTCTGAGCATGGGCGACGTCGCACGATAAACAAGCAGGTCCGAGTCGGAATCTGATGCAGAGAGAGGGACAAGGTCAGCGAGGGGGAATGCAATCCCAGGAAGTCGGAGTCGACCAGCGACGAGCGAAAGTGGGGGGAGATGGTAGAGCCGCTCGTATAGCGCCACGCTCAGGGAAAGGTCAGGCAGGGATGACCGTAACGCCATGACCATGCTATCCATCTCAGCTGTCTGAACTGGTTTTGGGGTATGCGGTGGCACGATTTGGTTGTAAACAGTCAGATCCGCAGGGAGGTAGCTGTGCTGGCTACTGGAGTCCCTCCCAGTCCAGGCGAGAAGTGTCACATTATCTGAACGCGTCAGGATGTGCTCCAGCAGCCGACCAACTGCCTGGTTGCCTTCGCCATACATGACAGGGATCGCAACATTGAAGATCCCGAATAACGAGTATGCGATATCCTCTTCGCGCGTCGTTTGGCGCATGGAAGCCAGGTAGAGCTTCTCACGTGCCCTGTCTAAACCTGGTTGAAGCGTGACCAACTCCTGTGTGGCAAAGCTCGTTGCCTGTTCCATCTCCGAAAGGATGATCGGTGATTCCTTGTGATTGAAAATATCCAATCCAAGGTATGGCTTCCAATCCTCGGTGTAAAACTGGACGACCATGGAAGCAAGGTATTCTTGGTATGTCCATCCACGAGTGTTCCAGATACTCTTCCACAGATACCCAAACTCCTGTTCCTCCGATAGGACGCCAAGAAGGTGGACGATTGTGAGGGACGATCCACGATACCACCTGAACATTGCAAAAAGGGATTCTTGCAGGACTCCCTTGTCCAGTTGATTTACGCAACATGTGTCGCTCCATGCCCACTCGAACCGAAGAGTCCGTACGAGGTTGCAAAAATTTTGCAGCTTGTCGTTTTCGATAGACGCCGGTAGCCCGTAGATGGAAACATTCTCGACCATCTGGAATGTCGGTTCATTGGGCTGCCACTTGTGCGAGAACATCACATATCGGTAGAACTTGTTCACTTCCGTCCGAATACGTGCATTGTCGACGTGAGTAGCCATTGAAGACCGTAGCTCGTCGTAGATTGGGAGCTCCTCAAAAGCAGCAGCTTGCCGTGTTTTGTCGTAGAGACGTCCCGTAGTAGTGTCGATGAGCACACGTGGCATGTGCCGGATAGTTTCTTCGACCACCTCTTGAATTGTGGCAGTTGCGTCGACGTACTGATTACGGAGCTCTGTCCACAACCAATCAAAACCGGCCGTTGCGCGTATTATCGACAGAATGGCTCACTACGAATGTGTGAATGAGGAGATCGCTCCAGAATTGAGAGCATCGTCCTGAATGCATCAAAAGCTTCGCTGTAACGTCCCATGGCATGTAATGCAGAATGCTTCCTCTGATATCCTGTATGAGATAATGGGCCGAGCTTGATGTCCTGATAATGTGGGTCACATATGATGACAGTGACGTGAACACACTCCATACCTCTTTACTCCGTTTAAGAAGAATATCGTTATTTGTCGGTTCGAGTGACAGTGCATCGGAGTAGTATCTGATAGCCTCATCATGTTTCTTAGAGTCCCTCGCGGTGTCGCCCAGCTTCTCTAGCTGCTTGACACAACGCCCTCGAAAATCTAGATGAGATGTTTGAATTAGCCGAAACTACATCATGGTTGTAACCACCCACCGCGTTCCCATTCCACTCGCTCACCGCGTATAGCCATCTCCTCTGGTAGCGCGTTCTGCAATTGACGGAAACAGTCGACCGCCTCCGTGAGGCGACCATCCCCTTCCAGAGTGTCGCAAATAACACGGTAAACGACAAATCTTGGAACCTTGAACTGAACCGAAGGATTATGGAATGTCACTATCCATATTCGAAGTTATCACGGAATGCATACCCTGGCCGAGGCACTCAATGCTTCGTCTGGTGAGCTGCGAATCAACATTGCGGCCACCCACTTCATTAGTATAGCATTTGAGGTCAAGGGACTGAGCGACAACGCGGTAGAGTAAGCTACGACTGCTTCGTCCTGTTTCCTGGTGTTCGATGCCTCATCTCCGACTCTCTCCAGGGTCACGATGCATTGGTGCGTAAACTCTGGTGGGAGCAATTAATCAATCTATGCTAATGCAGGACGCTGAAACCTACCGGCAAGCCAGTCGACGATGAACTGGTTGGCCCTCACATCATCGTTTATGGTATTCAGCAACTCGAGAAGACATTCCGCAGCACCCTGTATGCGGCCCTGGGCGTAGAGGGATTCACAATAGTGCTTCTGCTCGTGTGCACGGTTGACCCGAATGAGACCATCTGCATTGCGTTGAGCGTCGGCCAGTTGGGTGCGGAGTACACTTGAACTTTGGTCGCGTGTGCGAAGATCTGCACGAAGAGAATTGATGGTTTCGTTGAGGTCGTCCTTTTCCTGATTGGCTGTGCGTTGACATTCGGCGAGCTTGTTGCGGAATTCTTGGATTCTTTTTTCGAGACGTGCGGTTTTGCTATCTAGCAGCGAGTCAAAGAAATACGGGTCGGGGTGGCGGGAGACATACTCGAGCGCTCCTCTTGAGTGCGTAGCGACTGTATGAGGGTATCTCTCTCCTGAAGGGTTTGTTGACATCCGGCGAGTTGATTGCGCAGTTCCTGGATGGGTTTCTCGTCATTCGCTGCTCTCTCGTCTGAAGGGCATGGTTGTCAGAAACTGGCATCAAAATGCAAATGAACGTACTCGGACTGTCGTCAACTTTTTCGACCTCTGTGTGCTCGATTTCCTGCATGCGAGGGGACTGCAACGACGAATAGGGGAGTTTGCGATTGCGGTGTTTTTTGTACTGGTGCACTACATTGTCCAAATAGTGAGAGGGAAGGACGTCACTGAGTGCCCGGGAGGTGATGTTCTTGTCTCCGCCAGTTATGAGGTCATAGTTTGGTGAAATAGCCATGGACTGGATGTGGTGAGTGCACTTGATGACGGCCCCAATTTGCTCGTGTGTCGCAGTATCCCACAACGAGACCTCCGAGTCTTCGCTGAAGGCTGCAATGAATGTGCCATTGTTTGCCAGGACGATACCTGTGAAGGCGTTGGTGCTGTGAATGCGCCATTTCGACGGCGTGGTCTTGGCGGACACGTCGACACGGTGGATGTTGCCGTCGCCTGATAAGACGAAGAGTTGCTTGCTATTGCTGGCCCAGGCGATAGATTGGTTCGACCTCGAGTAGACTGTGATTGGGAACTTGACGAGGAGGTCGCCATTGTCGCTGTCGTAGACCGGAATGGAGTCACGATCCCATGTGGCAGTAGCGAAGAGGCGTCCGTCAGGTGAAAACTTTGCTGCTACCACGTGGTGGATGTGTTGCAAGGGGCCGAGCAGTCGCTCGCCCGTCGACAGCGACCAGACGCAAGCAGTGTAGCCCCTCCGCGATCCAGTCACGATTTTCGTCGCGTCTGGTGAGATGTCGACAGCCTTAATGTCAGGGAGGCCTGAGTTTCCTGTGAGCTCCCTCACTTTTGAGTGACTCTCCGTATCCCACACCGTGACGGAGCCCTCTATCGTCCCACTGACGATCAGCTTTCCATCTGGTGACACTTCAATACTGGCAATAGTACTCCCCGTGTCCAATGCGGCCCCCACCTCTTTGCCATCTTCTATGCGCCAGCGCCGAATCTTTCCTTCTCTGCCGCCGCTCACGACATGCTTCCCATCAACGAGGACCGCGACAGAAAGTATGATACCTCGAGCATCAATCACGATCGGTTTTTCTTTTTTTCGGCCAACGATACTGGACGAGGAACTGTTTTTGCCCGACTCTTGTGTTCTCATCAGCATCGTTCCCTCAGCCCGCCCTGTGCTCACCATTCTTTCGCGAGAAGGGCGCGTTGGAAAACATACCCGCCTAGGTATCAGATCGATGGGAAGAAGGATAGTGGTGGTTTGTCCCGGTACGCCGTTGGCGCCTGGTATACACGTGTCTCCTTATCGAATCGATTCACACCCCCACAATCACCTCGTGTCATGCCCGAAATGCACGCTTTACCCACACTTAAGCTTGATCATCATACAAGATCGAAAAACAGTGCATCCGATAACTGTCCGCTAGAAGATGTCCAAAGGATCGTGTTCAATGGCTCAGTTCTGCCACTCGACTTCAACTCGTCGCGGAGGCACAGGCGGAACACACTTCCGATCGTCCCTCTTATCCCTCTTATCCCCCACAGCACCCCTCGCATACCGCCCGCACCGATATCCGATCCTAACCCTGGACCAGGACCCGGATCGGCGAACCTGGCAATGACGGACTCCGTCATCCACGTCCATATCCTACTCCACGCTCTCCACGCATATACTCGCGTTCCCTTTCCCACTGTCCCTTTTTCCTCTCTCGTCCGCTTCCTCTCGTCCCGCTTCAGCCCACCCCGCTCATAGAACGAACTACGGGCACCACTGCTCCGTGGAGGTGCCGACGAAGGCTACGCGAGATGTATATTAGACACCAGGGTGGTGATTTGCGGCACAGCTGAGTTGCTATAACATGGAAGAGCTCCAATGTTCCGTTTCCTAGTACACCTCGTATCGATTTCCCCGAGGAGGTCAATTCAGGGAGTCCCTTATTTCGTACACTCAAATCAACTCGTTTTGATGCAGGACAGACCGCGCAGTATGTGGGTGACGGCGGCGAGCAAACTGATGGAGGAATTTCCAAGGCAAAGTCCATCTAGAATATCTGAGCGTAGTCTGGTGACCAGACTGCATGTGCCTGCCACGTTGAGAGGCAGATCGTCGATAGACATCTTCCTTCCGACCCGACGAACACTCCTTAGTAGGGCTACACCTAAATCCACACTAATGTCCGTTACATGCAAGTACGGAAACGTGTCTTATTATGCCATGTTCTACCGCGACCTTTCGTGCTAACGGTCCCAATCTCTTCAATCCGCTGAACAACATATATAGTCTTCGTGAAATGGCCATAGTAGCTTACACGTAAAACAGAACGGGCAGAGATCTAAAAGAACGACCTCACGGGACACCTTTTGTCAGGAGGATCATTTGCTGGGAACTTTCGGAGGTTGCTGTGCAATCTGCACCCTCTTTTCGGGGACTAGCGATTTCCACTTGTCTTGTGATCCAAAAAAAAGATCAATATCAATATTGCTCGTCACAACAACTACCCAGGGCAAGAACTCACCCGCGAAACTAAAGTAACTAGAACCCATTCCGTTTCCTTGGTTTGGTGTTGGCGGGGTTGAGGGTTGATAAAACGAGCCTTGTCGAATACGGTTCGCCTTCCAGTATCGACAACGTTGCCGGTCTGCGGGCAACTGGCCTTCCGAGATGTGTACCTGCGATGGTACACCGCATGAGTGACGTGTCCTACTAGAGGGTTAGATACAGATGAAGATCCTCACCTTCGTCTTCGGAGTAGAACTTCCAAAGTCTGCTAGCTCAAAAAGGAGCTCGGACTCGGGCCAGTGTATTCTGGCGATCACGTTCCGGTAAGCATCCGGTCATGTTAACAAAGCACGTCCACACTGAACTCACTCATAAAAAGCGGCGTTCTCCTCGGGAACGTGCACCTCCTTCACGTGCCACGCCACGGGGAAGTCGCTTGCAACTACAAATGCTTCCCTGGCTATAGATCTGACGGTCAAATATTTTCCGTATTTGAGGTTTCGAATCAGATGGCCCGCTCCCAGCGGGAGAACCTCCCACTGTCATCGACTGCTCAGTGTCGTAGAAGGCTAAAGAGGCGCAAAAACACAGACCTTTTGGGTATCCAGATCTTTAGGTGGCATCCCTTGAGTCATCCATCGTAAGGACGTGGAAAGCGATTCGACGGGGGAGACAGACAAACCTACGATGGTATGATCACTGGCCATCTCCATCGCAGTCCCACTTTGTCGGTTGATGAACGAGTACGTCCCACGGTGAATGGGCATTCTCTTTGGGGTGTCCCTGCGAGCTGAAGTCGAGGAAGAAGTCGTCTGCCCAAAGGCACGAAGAATTGACATGTTGAGAGCAAGAAATCCTTACGAGAGAGCGATGGGAGCGAGTGAATGGTATTTGAAGGCCCCTCGAGGGAGATCCCGCCAACAGCCACAACCATGGGCACGCACACACCGCGTGGTGTCCTCTTGCGCCACGACGCCCGGATGCTGAAAGAACATTCTGTGCATTACCGCTTTGGATCCGACGCAGACGGTTGACAAGTCTTCTCGACTTCTAAATGCTGTAGGTAGCTCAAGAATTGCATGCGTGGTGCCCATTCGGAATGCAATGCAAAAACGTTGGAAAGGTGCCCATCGCAATAGGAAGCCCTGAACATCAGTGTTTGGATGTGACCTTGAAGACTGAAGTTGGACGGTACAGCCCGCAGCATCGCTCATTCCACCCCAAAATACATACCCAAAGTGACCGACCAGAGTCTTCACGGCTCGGACCTCGAGTTGTGGCCCATCAGCCCGCCTGCTGCAGCATGTCGTCGGGTGGAGTCGAGATCCGTCCAAGGCAGTACAAAGCTATTCGTCACTCGTGTCCGCAAAAATGGAAACAAGGACCCGGTGGCTCTTGATAGGATCTTACGGCGTAGGCGCCGTGCTAATGATAGAGAAAACGTGGCGAATACCCTATGCAACAGAAGGTATGGATTCATAGAATCTCAATCCACATTGCGAATATGTTTCCTGCAGTGGCATTCTTGATTAATGCATTGATGAGACCTAGCACAGGCTGGTAGCAGTTGTAGCCGGTTGGTTGATTCACCTGCACTGTGATCACAGGTGTCGTGGATGTGGTGGCAACCTAGTCTCGGTACCAACCGTTTTGGTCTACGCCCCTGACAGCGTCGGAATCTTCCGATGGACGCCAAGAGGTGTGCGTTAGCACGCCCGGGCACACGATGTCCTTGAGACACCCCCCCCCCTAAACGGTGTCCGGGGGCCAGATTTCAGCCACTTTGGCGAAATCGCCGTTTGACAGGAAAGTTGGATTAGCACACGAACACGTCGTTAGATTCCCTTGTACTCGTAGTAGAAAGTGTCTATCAAGAGAGCATCTAGCGTGCTAGATACTCAAAACTGACATTCATCCCCAACAAAGAGTGTGATTTCGTCAAATCTTGGGGATTTTCCTAATTTGGTCAAGACTGGAACACGATCGGTGATCGAGACAAGAGTCGACAAGTATTGGTGACGCGTTAAAGAGATCGTAAGTGGGGATGTGCTTTTTTACCTCCTACCAATTATTTGTACACTACTGGCCAATGGAACAATACGAATACCAACCCTCCTTCGCTACTGATGTATCATCTGCACCAGATACACAGTATCTAATCTCTAGACTCGACAGGTATCGACTTTATCAGCACGAACTTGAACCTTCTTTGCCGACTCAACCCGCATCATTCCCTGCCTTTCATTCATTCTCAGACACTCTGCATGATCAAGATTGCCTTATTCCTTATCACTATGACGATCCAGAAAGTCAGCTACCGATAGACTCGCAAGTTTATTATAATCCGTCTTTACCTCCAATTCCATCATGGGCTCCAACTCCATACCATCGATTAATTCCGGTTCTCGCCGCACCAACGCCACAGCCATGTCTCAATCCAGACGAGAAAGCAGTTCTTATCAAGGAAGCAACTACGGAAGCTTACCTCAAGCTTTATCAATTTGGCGAACTTGAAACACGTGTTGATGAGAAGGGAGTATGGGAGCTCCACTGTACAGCTGGCTGTTGGGTCAGGACCAGCATCCCCAGTCGCATCCCTCTCACCTCGAAAGGCCAATTTGCTACTCTCGAAGCTCACGCCCGTGGAAAATTGTGCAAAGGACAACTTGGTCATATTCAAAATTCGACAATTCAAGAATCCCGTATCGCACTGGCAACAGCATTTCCAACTCAGAGTCGAGTGGTTTCACCCTCTTCGTAAGTTTCATTGGCTGTTCTTTCAAGATTGGCGACGCACTTACCTCGAGAGTAGTCTTTCCCAGCCATTGGATCCTTCTCTCCCACCCAATCGCTGCAAGTGTCCCGGTCTCATTATCACGGACTGGCCGACCACTCCAGATACACCGGTCTATGCAAATTTCCCTTGGCTTCGCACTCGAGAGGGCCCCGACAAGCTTCCATTCGAGATTGAGCTAATTTCTCGGTCTCTCTTTGCGCGCTCTCCAGATTGCTCCGGTCTCTTTGAGATGAATGATTCTCAGGTCGATGCATGCTTTCATTGTTCCTCTCTTGCTCCAAAGATTGCTGTACTTGCAAAGAATGCAGAAGAACTCAGCCCATATGCCCGAAGAAACCTGCATACTCCTGTCCAATTGGTCGAGGTCATCAAACGTTTAGACGAGCAAGTGAATGTCCTAAAGCTACAGGTACGTCTTATTTTGTTTCCATGTAGCGATTGACTCATTTTAGTGTTTATTAGGGCGTAAATAACTCTCGCAGAATCCAGCATTTGCTCAGCACACTCGATGACAATTCCGCTCTTGTCATGGCGCTCTCACAGCAAGATGTTCCATATTTACGCCAGCTCCTTTCTACAAGCCTTAGGAATGGTGCGAGCATCAAGACTATCCTTCGCGCTCTTGAGGATGCCCTTGAAAATGGCTATCGTCCCCGTAATCACAAGCAGGAATCGCTTGATCTTGCAGCCCTCATATATCGCCTTGGTGGCCGCAACTTACTCTATGCAATCACACAACGCTTCCCTTTGCCATCACTCCGTACCCTACGCAATCATACATCCTTCATCAAAGTTACACCAACTGTTGGTCGCATAACGTCGGGACCCATTGCTCAAAATTTGAGGTCTCTCCTCATCGAGTCGCGACATTCTGACTCGTCCCGTCGTGGTGTCAGTATTCTCATTGATGAGACCGCTCTTTGATGGACGCGGTGTCAACCCCAAGTGTCCTTCCCACGATTATTAGTCCCATCACGACCGTGCGGGTCGACTCTCCAACTTTCCAAGCAAACTGGACCGTGATCCATGTTAGAAAAACTCCAATGTATTCCTGGCTAAAAATGTGCAAGTGTCCTGTGAGTACAATATGCAGTATCAAATAAGATTGATGCATAAATGTTGCAATGGAGACCAAATGAAGAACGAATGCAGAGTCTGCATTCGATCTCCGAGCTGGGTGACCGGCTGCCTACTAAAAAGAAGGCAATGAAAAATGTTTATAGTGGGCCGCGTCTCTGCATCAGTAGTACTGGAGATCCTCCAGGATCAAATCCGAGGCCTAAAAAGAGACCCATGGAAGCAGTGCACTGGCGTCGCATGAATGTCCGAACACATACTTTCCTCGCAATAGCGCACATGCCGTCTGTTGGAGGATTCCGCGAATGGTAAGGGCGATGACGCCAGCATCCACGATGCGCGCGTTTGCTAGCGCGTAAGTACACACGAAGCCGAAAACCGACAACACCTAATCGGGTCGACAAGCATTGGGTAGGTCGCCACAAATGCAAATGGGAGCCAGCACTCTGACCTCTCAAGTTCTGTGTCGCCTGTTGTGCCTGGGGTGCTAGGCCAGTATATTGTCACTTTCATAACATGATATGTATCTAACGGGTGGTCAACGGACTGTTTGCCCGATGGGTCGGTGCGTTCATCGCGATTGTAAGAACCAACATCGCCGACAATGGGACCAGAGTACGGACCTGGCTTGAACTGTGTCGAGCACGAATCGCGACCATTGGCTAATGGAGTTTGGTGTATTCCCCGACTGGGTTTGGGTGACGAAAGGCTTCCAATTGAGGGACCGTGTTGGCGAAGAACTGGATTGCAGAAATCAGGACAATGAGATCGACCTTAGCCCTCGATATTCAGGGACGATCTGTAGCAGAAATTGACACAACTGGAATGACATGTACTTGGGGTTGATTACGGGGGAAGCTTGCGGATTCGAAGAGTTGGTGCGCTAGCAAATTATAGTTGAGTAGGCGCATTAGACTGAGCTTGAAGGGGCTTTGCAACGGATCCACGAGAAAGCTCGCGCTAAATATAGGGGTAAATGGTCTATCCGGCCCACATGTACGAACCAAGGTCCAAACTGGAATAGTTTCATAGCCTTCGTTTGGCTGAGCGGAGCTCGCCACACCACCACGCGAAAACATGACGCACGGAACGCCAGAGTCTGTCGTAAAATATGGTTGTAATTAGTGGCGCGAATGTCATGTTATTCAGACCATCGTTCAGATTCGTGCGTAGTGAAGTGTAGTTGGCCTTGGACACGATCCTCCGAAGAGACCAGGGGTTAGTGACACTCGCAGTCCACGAGAATGTGCCAGTCTAGGTCGTATGACTGAACCTATGTCAGTAAACAGCCCGCGGATAAATAACGCACAGGAGAACCAACTAGAGCTCCTTCTGCTCATTAAAGTAAGTTTGATTCTTTTCCGACAACTTTTTCCCGCTCTGACAAGTCGTGTGAAATAGAGAGTAAACAAAGAATCGTATCCATTGAGCGAGCTTGCATTTGGTTGCTCTCCAGTCTGGTAACCTCCGAGGTGAGTGGCAGTCAATTTAAAGTCTTCACCCGCCTCATCACCACAGCCACACGGTTTTGCTTCGCTCG
This sequence comes from Hortiboletus flavorubellus, assembly GCA_038093115.1. Classification (NCBI taxonomy): domain Eukaryota; kingdom Fungi; phylum Basidiomycota; class Agaricomycetes; order Boletales; family Boletaceae; genus Hortiboletus; species Hortiboletus flavorubellus. Next base: position 67 of record JBBPRR010000845.1, on the reverse strand, counting down.
CCTCCTCGTCGAGTTTCCAGTACAAGTCTACTCGACGTTGAACCGGCCCCTCTCTTGGGCCAGTGAT
>JBBPRR010000844.1:0-15629 GCA_038093115.1 Hortiboletus flavorubellus | reverse complement strand
GACGCCGATGCATTCCTAGCCCAGCTTGAGCAAGATATACTCAAAAGGCGATAATCAATTCCTGACATGGTAAGTTATGTAGAGTCCACACTACATGGTCTAGAATGAACCGGGGTTTCTTGCTAGCTTTTCTGGACTAGTCGCTATCCAAACACCCTTCCTTTGGTACCTCTCTCCAGGACACCGAAGGTTGGCTTCATCGCTGTCGCTATGCCCATACTTTATCTTTACCTGGCTGACGTGGGGTTGACTTTGGACGAAAAGGAGCAACCCGTCGGTGGCCGGAAACCACGTTGGGAGCGAACCATCTTTGGGGAAGAAGATGGGATCGTCCTCGTAGAGGGTGTCTCCAGCGTATAGCATGTTTGCTTTCACGCGGTGTGCAAGATCGTCATACCTAGGTGCACGTTGCCAGAGATCGATGTCATGGAATGGAGATGACGGACAAGGTCGAGCTTGTATGCCAGTAACGGTGTGCGAATTCTCAGATAGTTGCACAAAGAGTACTTTATAGGATGGGTGCTTCGCCCACCACACTATGAGTCGTGACCCTATGTCGAGGAGGATGGTTTGGGTGGGGGTGTGATATTGACGTAGATGAGGGTAGCTCCTCCCCCCATTCCTTGATGACGGATGTGCATCCAAAGCTGGCGTTTGATCTACCCTTTACGCGGTGTCTACACATGATAGTAGGGAGTATGGCTCGAAGGGACGAGGAGAAGGGGGCGTAGGATATATGTCGATCAACACACTAGCAACTCGAGGGATACTTCTATGCATGATGGGAGCACGGTTCACCCATTGAAACATGCTTGCAACAATTAGAAAAAAAGGGATCGCCCTCCGTGTGTCATACCCTCGCGGAGTCGTACGCAGAGGATCATCGATCAACCGCCCGAGACGGGACAGATCACAGCAACCTCTTCTCCGCCCCTCAAAAACACCGACCCGACCTCGGACTCGGGTATCATTTCCTCATTCACGCTCCACTGACTGGATTCGAGGACCTTGTCCAAACTTGTATTGGGATGTAAAGAGAGGAGGAGGGCGGCGAGGGATGTAAGTGGGAATTTAGGCTCGGTAGGGGGGAGGGCGACGGTTTGTTCAAAGAGACCTGTAGCCGTGGATGCGGCTGCAAAGTAGAGGACGGTGATCTGGGGACTCATTTGAAGGAGACCGGTCAGATCGGCCACTCGATGATAAGGTGACTAAGAGTGTCGACTGCGGAAGCCAAGTCTGACGGAGCATGCCGAACGGAGTGGTCAGCATCAGCCTTCGAGAAATAATAAATAGCGTCAGTCATCTCTACCACCTCACAAGAATACTGCACGTAAGAACAGCAGGTGCGTCTTTGTTCGTCCGACCGACGCCAGCGCTGTACCGTCTGACACGTCCCTGACAGGTCAGTGATGACATCCTCGCCTCACGTCGTGCTCTTGGGTGTGCCGAAAAGACCCAAGCACCCGAGCTCTTCTGGGTTCTGCCAGAAACTGGAGGTGTTCCTTCGATATAGCAAGATCTCGTATGAACTCCGCGACACATATCCCTTCAAAGCGCCGAAAGGCAAAGTCCCCTATGCGGAGATAACTCACGACGGACAGACGGTCACACTTCCCGATTCGCATTTCATCATTCAGTACCTGGTGGAGAAAGCCCTCATCAAAGATCCTGACGAGCTGGCAGGCCTGACAGCCGCTCAGAAAGCCGACTCGAGGGCATTCCAAGCTTACATCGAAGAAGTGATGTATCTCGCCATCGTATACGACCGATGGTATCTTGACGAAAACTACGCGATCACGTCGCGGGAGGAGTTCGGCAACCTCCCGTGGCCCTTGGGGCCATTTCTGTCCTGGTACTTCAGGAGAAGGATCAAGGGGGGGTTGTACTCCGCCGGGGTTGGGCGGCATTCACCAGAGGAGGTACACCGTTTGCAAAAGGAAGCGTTCGAAGCACTCGAGACCAAGTATGCTGAGCACAAGTACTTTCATGGTGGCGAGCTTCCTTCGCGCATTGACCTGACAGCGTATGGTTTCCTTGCCAACATCCTGTCGACGGACACGAACCCGTATTTTGCGGACCTGGTTTTGAGGAGCACGGTGCTGAGGCGGTTTGTGAGAGATATGACGCAGTCGTTGTTTCCAGAATACGGAGACTTGGCAGGCAGGGTGCAGGAGTCGTAGATACATGTTTGTCTCGCATATTGTGGTCCCGGTTACTTTGGTAATACATGTTACGAAAATAGCTACTTACCGACGGGTGTGAGCATGTCCTCTCCATCGCAACGCCAACTGTATAACCCAGTTTCCTTTCTTTCTGTTACCTCGCCCACAAGGGCTTCTCGTCGAACACGACGTCCTTCACTCGCGCCGTCTTGGGTGCGCTCTTTTCGTTATTTCAGACCTAGAGCGGATCGATTACCGTGAGTAGTCCTTCTCGAAGCCACTTCTCCCATGTACGAGAACTCACGGAAGCGAACTACCACACAAAGTCCGTTTTTTGCTCCCCCCAGCCTCGAGTCTCCAAGTGTTGTATTTACGGCTCTGATCCCTTCTGCACGGGGCACCTTTGCAGCTCACTCCTTCGAGCCCAGTCGTTTCACGCTCCCCTTCATTCGTTCCACATCTCGCGCCATCTCGTTTCATGTCGCTCCATAGTCACAAGGTGCTGCGGAAGCGCAGTGGCTATCTCCCAGTTTCCGGCTCTGTCGTTGAGAGCAACCCCACTCCCACTGCATCCTTGTTGGCGCAAAACACCCAAACGGTCGACGGCCCGCCGGTCGGCTCGCCTCCGCCGGGCATACCGCTCGTCCCTTCCGCTGTATCTGAGAGTGCGTCTACCTCCGCGGCGCAGTCACCTACACCCATCGCCAGCGCAAGTTCCTCTACCCCGTCCGGCAATCAAATCTCGCTGGGAACAGTGATTGGAGCCTGCGTTGCTGCTCTCACTGCCCTTGTTCTCGCTGTGGTACTGGCGTTCTACTGTTCCAGACGTCACAAACGATTGGCTGCCTATTCCAAGTCCCGCAATGTTGCGAACAATTGTTCACGGAGGCGTTCTCATCTGGAACCTTGGAAACGGATGGATGATGGTGGAGATAGATGGGAAGGGCAAGAGCGGCCTATGAAGCAGGCTCCTTCGTCTGCATCGCTCGGGGCCATGTTCCAGCGCTCTATTAGCAATGCTTCGGGGGAGAAATCATTGGAGGGACACAATCGAGAGTCGGTCGGGACTATGCGACATTTTGTCAAGTACCACCCTGACTTGGCCGCCGAGATGGCGTCACAGGGTACTATCACAGGTACCGGTGAAAAAGTTGCTAAACCCCCACCCGTTCTGCATCTCATGGGTCGCGGCTTGGACATGGCACCTCCTGTTTCCTGGGATGGGGAAACCATCGGTGGAGAGTCATTCACGTCGCGACCTTCGGGCCTGTCCAACTCTACGTCAACCGCCATGATGGCTATGGAAAAATCGACGCCACCTGCCACAGCCTCTTTTCTTCATCGTTGGGAAAGCGCAGAGGTGCTTCATGTCAGTCAAGTCGGCTCAGACCCTTCCGAAGAAGGGGAACTTCCGAATCCTTTCGCGGACAGCGCAAGTTCCCTCAGGAGCAGTACGAGAGGTCGAAACCCCTTCTTCAGTGCCCGGGATCAGCCTGCCCGGCGCACGTTACTTCCTAATACACATAAAAATCCTTTTACCGATGAAAGCGCTCCATCCGACCCGGACGCTGCGATTCAGTCCTTGATTGCTGCCCTCCAAGCACCAGCGGGACGAGGTGGTAACGACAGAATTATTTCTATCCAATCATCCCTCTACTCTCGTATGACGGGAGATGACTGCGACTCCGCTATCAGTGTCACAGCCTTTCCCTACCCGCCAACCCAGATCAATGTTCGCTAGACCTCTCCCTGTTTCCCCAGCAAAACTGGTCTCTACTTCGTACCACAACACTCTGTACGCATCTACCCTGTTCTTGATGCTTCTGTGTACGTATTTTTTTAATCCGTGTGTTTCTTGCCACTACTGGATGTTGCTTTGATCTCCCTGTCCATTCAGCATGCCATGAACTGGTACTGGCTTACCCCCCCCTTCCCCCTTCGCTGTCACTCGTTTCATGGCTTGCATTGTTGCTCTTGATTGCTTATATATATAATTATGTGCACTACTGCTACCCCCTGTTTTCGTCGATAGCCAGATTCATCCATACTGATCCATCATGCACTGGGCTTAACCTGTCCTTGCGATTGATGATGCTGTGCCACTTTCAAGCGTTGTATCTCCCGTGATGGATGCGAGTGGGATGCTGGGGTGGATCTTTTCCCCTCGACCAGATTTAGCTCAACGTCCGTACGTACTTATGTATCACGCTCGATAGCAACTATCAGAATGCTGTGTATGTGATTATCACTGATATTGGGCGACGGCACTGATCATGCTTGCGGCTTTGCCGCACACATGACGCGCAACGTACAAGGCTTTGTCACCTCGAGCCTGATCGTGTCCCAAACGAAGGTACGCGACCACTTTGACGTCACTCGGATACCCGGTGGCGGGCCACCACAGGGGTACAGGGACACGGCAGTGCTCATGTGTCCTCCTTTTTCCAGTAAGGATCGTCACTCTGGCTGTGCTGGTCTGCTGCTCCTGTCTCCTAGAGGATATACGAATTTACGTTGAGATCTGGGGAATGTCCACTTCTTGAATACGATCGTTCACATGGACCCACTCCAGGACGGCAACGTGGCCACGTTTTCTCCACATAATAAAAGGGTGAATGAGGTGATGGTGGCACGAGCCGCCTTTCTCCTTTCAATCCAACGTTCATTCACAGTGGTTACCCCCCACCCCACTCGGTGTGTGTATCGAACGCAGCGACTCGTTTCATGTCGTCTCCTGACCTCCTGTTCCGACCAGGAACAGTAATACTTGATACCCATGGCGAAGAAACTTCGTCGGGTTCGACGCACAGTCGTCAGAGCCATCTCAGATCCCGAATCGTTCATTCCAAAGGTAAACGTCCTCCGACCACTACATGCACCAACAGATGCTGATCATCGCCGTGGAAGAAAGAAATCCAATCGGGACGGGTCTCCCTCGCTCTCGCGGGCCCAGACATCCACCGGGCTTGTCGATCCCATGTTTCTCGAGGAGGACGAGGTGGTGGAGTTCTCTCTCCAAGACATGATCGATCAGACGAGGTCGGATATGCCGCTCCGTCTCATTTGTACCGAGGACGGCAAGTTGTACGATCGGAATGCAATCGAAGCACGATTTAGGGCAGAGCACGCGCCGTTTTTCGAGCCGACCGCGGTGTCGTCCGATACGGACTCCATGGTCGACGCCGTGAAAACGTCGTTTGCGTATGCCATGTTTTCGCATCGGTGGGAGGGGGTGGAACCGTTGTACAAGGACGTCGATGGCTCGGACGTGTTCTCCCTCGCAGATTCCCCCGGAACGAGGAAATTACAGCACTTTTGTCGTCACGCGCGCGAACGCGGGTTTCGCTGGGCGTGGTCCGATACGTGTTGTATCGACAAGAACAGCACCTCGGAGCTCCAAAAGTCAATCATCTCCATGTTCAAGTGGTATCGAAATTCGGCGCTCACGCTCATCTACCTCGGTGACGTGTCTGACAATTCGATCGAGGCGTTTAGGAAGAGTGTTTGGTTCTTGAGAGGATGGACCTTACAAGAGCTCATTGCCCCACATCGGCTCGTCTTTTTCCAGTCAGACTGGACACTGTTGATCACGTCCGACGATCTCCCCATGGACAATTACAAAGCATCCCCTACCTTCCGCAAACTACTCACCGAGATCACAGGCATCGACGATGCCGCACTCACCCACTTTGACCCGTCCTCGCGCAACCCCACGCTCCGACAACGCATGAGCTGGGCCGCTCGCCGCAAGACGACAGAGATCGAAGACATCGCCTACTGTCTCATGGGTATCTTTGACGTCCACTTCCCCGTCATGTACGGCGAGGGCGAGAGCGCGTTCTTCCGTCTCCAGAACGAAATTATGGCCGTATCCGACGACCCGTCGCTCTTTGACTGGACTGGCAAGCCGGGGGCCAACTCGCTCCTCGCGGCGTCACCTGCGTGCTTTGACCCGTTCGCTCCCCCGATCGTCGACCCCGTCCCAGCGACGATGCAGATCGCCAGAGCGCTACACAAGGTGCCGTTCGTGCAGCAGATCCAGAACGGCATCGACCGTCTCAGCGTGGGCTTGTTCAACATGCAAGAGCGCGTCGGCGTCAACGCGCAGCACCCCGCCAACTACATGGCCGGTGCAAAGGTCCACTGTCATGGACTCGAGTATGGCGTGTTCGACGTCGAGGAGACCAAGGCTATGACAGACGCGCGCAAGGCGGGGAGTGGGGGAAAGGTGTTTCAGTATCACATCATTGCCGAGTCGCTCCATCCGATCACGGTCACGTTGGCAGAGCCGATCAAGACGGGGTTTGGGTACGGACGCATCCAGAGCAAGTATCTGTGTATATTCAGGGTGTGGGATCAGTCGTTGGCGACGGGGCGGTCGACGGAGGACGATGGGAATCATCCGTTGCGACAGCCGTTCGTGGCACACTTGTTGATTTCCAAGCCGGGTGGGATTTACCGGCGGGTTCAGGTCAAGGAGCGGATCGTGGCCAAGTTGGCAAATCCATTGGAGTTTAGGATGATCATCCAGCTCCGTACCCTCATGATCGAGTGATGAAGCTACTTATAGACGTACAACATGGGATGTGCTTCTAGATTTACGATAATGTACAATTGGCACGCATGCTTGGGATTCAAATATCCATAATTCAACTCGAACAGCTGCATTGGAAGCCCAACAGCCGCTTCTCTCCCATACCACAGTACCGCCTCTCTTCTCTAATCTCTGGGTCAAGCTCGTTGTCGGGCGTATCATCGCCCTCGGCGCCCCACGGCTCAAAAGGAGAGCAAGCCATCTATGAGCGAGTCACGTCTCAGTCCCTGCGCACTTGTCAACACTAGTGAAACATGTACCTTCAGTACCTTTGCGAGGACCCGCTTCCCGGTCGTAGGATCCGTCTCGACCTTCTTGATGACCTCCTCGAGGAGCCACTGGCGCAGTACGAAACGTGGGTTGGCAGCGTTGGCAGCCCTCTCCCGCGCCGCGTCATAATCGGACTCTCCAGCCCATTCCGAAGCCTCGCGATCGATCCGGTCGGCGTACTTCCCGAGCCATTCGAGCCACTGCTCCGTCGCCTGCGCATAATCCAACTGTTTCGGTTCCGGTGTCCCTTGGAGCAAACTACCGATGAATGCTTCCAACGCGCCCGTCCTCTCCCCATTCTCATCCCTCACCATTCCCCGTCGGAAACCCGCCAACTTTCTAAACGTCCCGTGGAAGTCCAGTCGTTGACGTTCCATCATGTCCAAGAGGGGCTGAAAGATCTCTGACTGGTCATTGTCCACTTTGAGTCGGAGCGCGAGGCGTTTGCGTAGGAGGAGATTGTACTCGACGGCACAGGTTTCTTGGATGATACGTTCCATCTCTGATTGGGTCTGCTCGACGGCAGTGGTACGCCATGACTGAAGGGTGTCGGACGACACATCGGCAGCCCAGCCTTCTTTGACGGCCTTGTTCCCGAGGGATATTTCGGCGCCAATGAGTGGGGCGAGCGCATTGAGCAAGGCACGGCAGGCATAAATACTGTAGGTGTCCAAAAGTGATCGTTTAAACAGGAAGAACGTACTTACATCATATTCGGTTGATGCTAGAGTATTCAGTGAGACGACAGACTCTGATAGGGTTGTTTATCTCACCATGTAAGCGTATCGTCCTTCGGCGTCGCTGTGATTGCAGATATGATAAGAGTCAAAGACGTCCATGAAAGCATACGGTCCTGTATTCGACATGGACACTCGAGTCGCGACATGTTTCACAACGGAACACTTACCATAGTCGATCGTGAGACCCATGATGGACACGCTGACATCACGTTAGAGTACTCCCAAGGGGACCCCAATGAACTCACTTGTCCGTATTGATAACGCCATGCATGAATCCGTACGCTTGCCAGGCTGCCACCATCCGTGCGTTTCTGCGAGCCACCTCAAAAACCAACTCCTTGCCCCACGCGTCACGCGCATCGACGTTCACCGCGCCGAGCTGCAACACTCTCTTGACGACCCATTCCCCCAAAATGCGTAACGCATCGTAATCGGCGTCTTGTTGCCCGCCGCCAAGGAAAAACATTCTCGTGGGGGGAGATAACGCTTCGAAATTGCCAATCCGAATGAAACTTTCGGCGACGCGGGTACATACACAAGCCGTCTCTTTCCTCTCGCGTATGACTGGTAGTTCAGGGAGGTATACCAGGCCAAGCGAACGGGTAGTAGGTATCGATAGCGCCTGCATAGCTTAAACAGAGGCTTTATGAACAGTGTTGGAAACTCGGAATGTAGGGGCGAATTACCTTCGGAGCAGAGGAACTCTCGGATCGAAGAACGCAGCACGGCCAACCCATCAGCTGTTCTAGAAAACGGGGTACGACCAGCCCCCTTGAGTTGAAGTTCATATGTCACACCCTTCTCAGACGGGTGTGGTGTAGCGACTACCCCAAAGGTAAGAACGTCGGCAGCATGCGGGCCACCAAACACCTACGAATCGAAATCGCCCGTCCGTCCCCGAGCTGACCAGCCCAACTACCAAACTGATGCCCACTGTATCGAAGAGACCACGGCGCGTAGCCATTCCCGTCTGCAGCAACGTCCGCGGACATGAGGACCGCATGCCCTCCCAACACATCGACTAGCTCCTGACGGACGCGCGATGCAGGCGACGCTTCCTGCGCCTGCGCCTGCTCCTCCGCCTCCGAGCTCGACGGCACCAACGCCGGACGTCCAAGGACAGCAAACGCATCTCCAACGTCCAAGTGTGGAAAGCAGTCGCGGAGACACGTTTCCGAGAGCCCGATGAGTGACCGCTTCTGATCGCGCGCCTGCGAGACGAACTTGGAGAGCCCGTTGGGTCCAGGACCCGTGCCGTCCCGCTTCAGAGCTGGCTCGGCTGGGACAGTCGCTTCGTGCTCCTTGAGCCAGTTCTCGATATACGCCGCCTTGTCATCGACCCCGGAAGATGGGAGGGGGGGTACTTTGTAAGGAAATTCCAAGGGCATCGGAGAGACGTACGCAAAGTGTGCATCGTCGGGCAAAAGGCGTGGACGGCGCTGAATGCTGGGTCGATTCTGGAGCACGTCGTGGATGAAGGCGGACGGAGTCGGTTCGTTCGGGTCTGAGGTGAGGTTGTGGGTCAGGATGTGTGAAGAAGGCGGTAGAGGGAGCTCTGAAATTGGCACTTTGGTGAGCTTGGCCGCCATGGTGGTGACGGTCTGGAGCGATGTCAGCACTCTCATGCAAGTGTGGGACGACGTCGGTGGCTTAGTGACACATCATTTCTCCACCGTTTTGCTGGATCACATCAGAATCGCACCGTGACGCCGCAACACCGTGACCGCTCGTAGTATACTCCTCCACCAACACCCTCCACAGCCCGAGTCAGTGGCAAGCATCTGTCCAGCTCACATCGTCACATTAGCATCATTGATCTCCGCACCAGGTGCTACCATCGTCCTCCAAGTCGCCCTTTGCTCAGGGTGCGCCAAATACACCCAGAAATGGACGGTGACGACCGCAGTAAGTACTGAGCGTACGTCGCCGTTGACCGTTGTATATCTCGAGGTTGAGGATCACAAGCTTCAGTGGCGGGACACTTGACATCTGGATAATCCTGCTGATATCCGTACACTGAGGGTTGGCCTACGGTGGTGATGTCACCTTCAATTAAGAGCTGCAAGACGAGTACGACTGCTGTACAAACAGGGTGACAGTTATTTTCCTCTCATTCGGTAGAAAGCACGGGTGGTTTTACCCAAGCAATTCAGGTGTGTAACTTTTTGTTCACTGTGAAGCATTTACTGTCACACTTTTCAAGTCGTGCTGCCTTGGAGAGAGCTTCCGCGTCTGGCGCTGATACCTTGTCGTGGCTGTCCGCATGTAAGCTGAGAACGAGTGACCTTCTTCAGATACCTGTCTCGCATCGCAGGTGATTTTTCACGGAATTTTCTGCAGCGGGGGAGAAAAAAGATGTCTTTAGCGTCTTCAGTTCCCCATGAAGGCACCGAAACACATTGTTACGCCGGGCCCGCTGACCTGGAGACTGATTGTGGTCATGATGTTGTTCCCATCTCCCCGGAATAAGTCTTCAGTAGTTGACTCCGCGCCGTCACCACGCTCACAATAGGAGAGCTTCCCGGCATCACCAACTCTCAACCCTATCATCCAACCAGAGATATTTGGTGTGCATTGACTGAAGTAGGACACATCAGTGCCAATCTCTGCAGGTCCATCCCCTCAGAGGATGTGGATAGCGTCAAGAGAGACAGAGGATCGTGGGTGTTTCTGGCTCTATGTCGGGCCGTGTTCGTAAATTCATTCTACTGTCGCGCGCAGTAGTTCACCGAGTCCCGTTGCCGAAGTTCCGATTGTCCTTGGCGGCAATCATGGCCGTTATATGGCCAGAGTATTCCTTTTCGGTGCGTAAATCGAATTAGCTTATCGACGGCCAATTATATCCTTGCCCAGTCGATCAAGATGCCGACGCAATAGGTGAAAATTTCTCTGTTGAGTCACCTGTTGTAACCGGTAACTGAACGACTCTGTTGCCGTAGCCAAATCGTGGCTGCGGTAGTTGAATGCCTGGCCGACGTCCAGCAGCCCGCCACCAGTCTCTGTGTTATTGGAACATCACTACTTTTTTAGCACAGTAATGTCGCTTCTACTCCGCCTCTCGGACAATGGCGATCAGCGCGCTTTCACTTTACGACAGCACTGCGCCCTCAACATCAAATGCTACTAAAGACGGTATTACAGTGATATGCACATGCTGTGGAATATCCCTCCATAGCTGTACAGCCAGTGATCTGCTCCACGGCTGGATTGTTCCATCGTGTGCAGTCGCGAACTGTAATCAAGGCGCCCACGTCCAACCTGGATCTTCCCTGCGTATATAAGATTGCCGGTGGTCAGTTTGTCCTCTCTGCCAGTTTTGTTTTCCGCTAAAGATGAAGCTGCAGAACCTTGCAACATTACTTGCACTCGTCCCATATGCACTAGGATTCCCAGAATATCGATCGCTTGCTGGTTTGTCTCCAGAAGAGGTCCGGGCGGTCGCGCGAACCTTTAGTAGCACCCCCGGCGCACAGCCTGTCCCGCCTCCCATCAAGAACACGGCTGCAAAGTTGGTGTACGACGCGGCCCATCCATTCCAGCCTAATCAACCAGGTGATATTCGTGGTCCCTGCCCAGGATTGAATACCCTAGCTTCTCACGGAGTAAGTGACCAGTCACATCGATGACGCAATTTACCCATGAACATGGTTCTTTTGTGTAGTACCTGTCCCATAACGGCGTAGCTACTCCAGCAGAGATCATCAATGCTACCCAAGAAGGTACGTATATCGTGCACAGATGCTCGCCGAGATTTCGACCTGAAGCGCGCAGGTTTCAACATGGGATGGAACTTGGCTGCGTTCCTCACTTACGGGGTATGTTCGATGTCCCATTTTCTCGTTTGCCCTCCTAACCAGTATTTGCAAATGAAATAGGCATTTATTGTTGACGGGAATCACTTGACCAACTTGATGTCTATTGGTGCAAACACGACTGCGAAGGGTGAACTCACTCCCGGACTCAATATCCACGGCAACTTCGAAGGTACATTTTGTGCCCCTTTCCCATGATATCTATCGCCGCTGACCGCTGCCGTCGAATTCAACTTAGGTGATGCCAGCACCACTCGTGGAGATTATTATTTCGGCGACAACTATAATTTCAACGAGACGCTGTTCGATCAGGTAGGTACATACTACCACACATGCCTATGTTTCTCACCCCTTTCACAGCTGGAATATGCTGCCAACCTCGTAGGGCACGGCCTCGTCACCGTCGAATCCTCATCCCTGCAAAAGGCTCTCCGCATCAACGACTCCATCGCGCGCAACCCGACCTTTTCGTTCGACACCCTGCGCTACCTGACCGCCTACGCTGAAACGACCTTTCCCCTCGCTTTTTTCGTGAGCAACCAGATGGCAAACACGACGCTCAACGTGACGTTGGACAATGCGCGGAGTTTCTTTCAGACGCACCAGTACCCCGAGGGATTCTATCGCCGTCAGGCTCCGTACGACTTTAACGAGCTCTCCGTCATGTTTGCCAAGATCTACGAGTTGGTGCAAGTCCCCCCGGGTTATAACGACGGCGTGGGCAACTATGTGGTGAATCTCGAGGACGAATGGAGCGTAGTACGTTGCACTTTCTCTCTATTTTTGGCTCGTTGGGCGCACACGTGCTGATGTTCGTCTCGGTAGCTGTGCTACGCGTACCAGAAACAGGTCAACTTGACGGCACAGCTGTACCCCGATCCGACGTCCGAACTCGAGACCGCGATCAAGGCCAATTTGGTCACGTTTTATCAGTTGCTGCCGCCACAAGATCCGCCTTGCGAGCAACTTTTCCCATTTGGGCATTAAGAAAAGACCGAGTCGGGGTGACGGAAGAGCGTGCGTTCCCGCAGTCACTGCCGTGGATGTAATTCTTCCCATCGCTACTAGGCATTGATTTATTGCAGTCGGCATGTAATGAACCTTGTCTCGAATTGGTACCTTGCGGTCTCCAGAGGTGTGAGTAGAAAGGTTGATGTAATCATTTTATTCTGGTAGCTTGTTTGTATCTGGATCTTTCGCGCACGTCTCAGTACTTTGTCAACGGATGTCATCAATGATATTCTAGGGTAAATCTCAAAGGTGATTTCACCAAAGGAACCCATCTAGAGCGGTCGAAGTCTCCTGCAGTCGCATGCACCATCAACGCGTCCATGATCGAGAGATAACGGAATATAGGTGTAAGAAATTTGATCTACCAAACCAGTCCATAGCACATGATAATAGAAAATATCACCATCTATTGAGATCTCGCAATTTTGCTTTTTTTGTGACGGGAGATCCCCCGCCCTTCTACAACTGCGTCGCTGCTGGCGCAACGTGGCCATATGGGACGCTCTGCCCCACCGAGCGCACCAACGCCGCTAACTGGCGCGAGCCTTCCTCGGCTTCCTCCACCACCGCCGTCATCCGGACGCCCGTGCACGCCAGTCGAACTCTTCGGGCCCAGGAACCCCGGGATCTCAGGATTTGGTGCCGGGGTATACTTAGGCATCTGCCAATCCGGACCCCCGGCACTCCTTGCCCCCTCCTGCTGCCTCGCTGCTGGCACGACGTGGCCCTGTGGGACCCCCTGCCCCACCAAGCGCACCAACGCCGCCGACTGGCGCGAGTCTTCCTCGGCTTCTTCCACCACCGCCGTCATCCGGGCGCCCCTGCACACCCGTCGATGTGTGTGAATCACATCCGCCCTGCTCGGGACCGTGCCACACTGGGGGCACGTCCACTTGACCAGAAAGTGACGTGAAACGATATGTCGTGGAATGTTCGCCCCTTGCAAGGACTGCCTGCATTCGCTCCACGCACACGTGACCACCGCTTTGTTGCACAGAATATTGTGCTTGTTTTTAAGGTGGATCCTGACACTCGTTATATTGCTTGCAATGAGTGTCATGCACCGCACCCCTCCGCTTTCCCACAGACATCGGAGCGTGGTCGTGGTGGATGCTGTGTAACACATGAGTTCCTTAGCCCGAACAACCACTACAGGATCACCGTATGGAGTGGCTGAAGGAAGATAACCGGTTGACATACCTCCGCTTTTCGGGTGTCCAGTGATCACAGAAGAAGCGGCTGGCTGAACAGGGGGTATCCCGCTTCTTCCAGGAAATCTGATTGTACTGCTAAGGCCGCCGTGTCGCCCAGCAGTGTGCATGGGATTGTTCCAGAAGGGAGTCTGATGTTGTGCATCTACTGGAAGTAACTCCCAATCGACATCCGAAAACCAAACGTCATCCAGAGCTTTGGCTCCTATCTCCCCCGGCTGCTCGTGCTCGACGTCGGTAGAATTCTTGTCGACGATGTCGTAAGGCCGAACGCCATCCTCCACTTCCGGTGTCTTCATCCACACATCCTGCTTGCCTTCGTGTTCGTCTGTGACTGCACTTATTGCATTGTGATTATTCGCGCTTGCATCGCTATTTGTGCATGATGACCACTTTCCCATCAAATTCTAGCCACAGGAAAACCAACCTTTTTCCTTCCAAGAATACAACGCCTGATAGTCATAAGCTAGTTGTAATCACTGTTGTAAAATACGTACCTCCCTGCGAGACTACATGAAAATTGTTGGTTATAAGTACCTCTACTTGGCAAGAGCTCGCTTGCACAAAATCCTCGGTCTGCAACTGTTCCTGCACACAATGATGAAGACCACCTGATAGCCGAGTAGCGTGTGATAGACAATACCTTTTCGAAGATTGTAATCCAGTCATCATCATGGGTGACTGCTACATTTGCAGAAGCTTCCTAAGCAGTCGAGATCAAATGACACTGTGCAATTATAGAGCGAGACCGACCCTTTGTAAAAGATACCGGTTGATAATGTCAGAGGGATGGAAAATCTAGCATTGCTCTCAGAATGCACGAACTCGTCAATGTATAAACACCGCCAATGAAGAACGTACCTGTGAGAACTCTGGCATGGGCATAATCATCACATGCCTTCTCGTATCATCCGGAACTCCACGACCCCGATAATCGTCACTAGCTTGGTCGGTGATCGGTTCTGTGACCACCTCATCTCGCATGTCCATTCTAGGGTAGCTACGTCTCATCAATCCCTTCAAAACGCGTGATATCCGGGGGTCACGTTTGACAATGTGGGAGAACCGATGCTCTGAACTAGCACTCGGGCGCATCAGCAATATGTCACTGCTACTGTGACGTCTGCAACGTCTGTACACAGACCGTACAGACGTACAGTTCTCACAGTAGCGTGACTGTGGACAGTCATGTCACTTATGGGTACAGGCCCCGCTGTCTGTACACAGTTTGCTCACAGACCGTACAGTATGCTCACAGACCACACAGTAGAAAGGCACAAAAGGCATTTTCGACGTCACAGTAGAAAAAAAAGTAGTTACAGGGCGAAAAGTAAATCTAAGGTTGCGCCCCTTTCTTGCACTCATTCTCCAACAAATCGCGCACTTTCATATCCCTACGCTATTAAAAACAGAAGTTAGAAAACAGTGAAAATGAGTGAGAGATAGCTGACCTTCACCATCTGACTCCACCTCTATGTTGGAGGACACTGCAATCAACGCACGGTCATCCAACATGTCCGTGTCATCCACAGCGTCCGCGGTCAATATGTGCTGTGAAACTTGCGCCTGCCTGGATTGCACTGCAGCATTGCAGCATTTCCGTGCCCCATCGAGAATCCGGCCAAACTTCCCCTCGCCAATTTTTGAAATTGATCGTGTATACCAGAGCGCCTTCGTCCCCCAAACCACATCTGAGAAACTTGCCTCGGACCTTTTGCCAGGCATTTCCTTGACCCCCACATACTTCAGTCACAGAGCCACGCACATCTGGTTCCCCCGACATGCACAAATGATCGTGGAAGTGGGACCACCCGACAGGCGGCCGGGGG
>JBBPRR010000843.1:0-15642 GCA_038093115.1 Hortiboletus flavorubellus | reverse complement strand
ATCACCCTACGTCTGGCAGAAAAGGTGCGCGAAGAAAGGCCAGGGGAGGACGCACAAATGGCCAACCGGAACAATTTCTGGAATGATCCGAAAGAGCGAATCAACCCGAGACGACGGAACGCTGTGCGACAGCCCTGCCCGCTGGAACATATACATCGTCCCAGCGGTCAGCACACACCTGTTTGTTCAAACGCTACGTAAATCCCCAACTTCTCCAGGCGCTCAACGAACATCGGTAGACGGGACTGGATAAGAAAGTGGGCATGGCAGGCACGGGCACCGTATCGATGACAGAGTTGATGACGTTGATGGAAAACGACGGGGGAGCAGGGTTCAATTCGAGGCTTGCGGGCGATCGCGCTGGGGGTACGTCGGTATAGTCTCGCGTATCGATAGCGAGGGATAGTCGACTGAGCAACGGACATGTCTGCAAGAGGCGCACGAGTCCGTCTGCACCCGAGGTTTGCAACCGGAGATGTTCCAGTTAGGGCCATGCCGATTCCAGCATCAGCAGGTCACTGTCTGTCAAGCCCACATCCCACCCGAAATCGAGGTCTATGCGGCGGAGGTTGTTGAAGGCCATGCTAAACGGCAAGTCGTCAGTGGCAAGTACGGGGGGATCCGATCAAAGATCGGCAGGCGAATGATAATATTCCAAGCCTGCGACCGAGTCGTTGACGCTGGGCTGCAGAGCGGCTAAGAAGGATGTAATTTTTTGCCTGGGAAGGACTGCTGTTGATTTCGACAGTGAAAATCAGACGGCAGGTAGCTAGAAATGGGCGAGTAATCTTGAAATCAGGACAAAAAACTCGGAGAATAATGTCAGCTCGTGCAAAGTGCATCGGAAGAAGTGCCCGATAATGTAACACTCGGTGGAAATGAGAGCTGAGTCAAGCCCTGTGTGCGAGATGAATGTGTGAGGAGGGAGGGGGGTTACGTTCAAGAAACACAGCGATCACCGGCAGGGGAATTGAAGTCGAAGACGAGTCCGTCAAAGATGACTTCAGGCTCACGCGTGCAAATGGAAAGTGTCTTCATAGCTGGAGAGAACCCTAGAAAGTACTCGAGAGACTCCTGGAGCTGATGTAAATTCCCCTCGGAGACAAACGTACGAGTGATCGAGGAAGAGCGATGCAACAAGGGTGTGAATTCATTGGCGTGTATGCAACGCAGATATTGGAGGTTTTGGAATAGCAGTTCTGGGGTGGAAGGGCTCAAAAACAGTGCATTCCCAAAGTCGGGTCATGGTACGGTTGAACGTTCGGACACGTATAGAAAGCACTTCCGGCTGATTACTATTATTGAAGACCCGAAGTAATTGAAAGAGCGGCAACCCAACCAACACGCACACAGTCTTGCACTCGCCCGAACATGACCTCGCTGAACTACGTCGAACCCCCGAACAGTAATCTGGTGCGACTCTATGATCACAAGCACTGTTTATGTGCTGACTCACATCTAGATTTGCTGTATCTGTCAGTAAGTGCAACGTGCACTGACGGAGTCGCTCAATCTCAGATTCACCCCTCCAGCGCTCCGTTCACGAACCCAACGACCGCCAGGTCATGTATGCACACCTTCTGTCACGACTGCGTCTTGGAAGCAGTTAGACATTCACCTCATTGTCCGATTGATCGTTCTGCCCTTTCGATTGAAGATTTGGCACCGGCAAACCCCATCGTGAAACATGTTCGTCTTACATTCTTCCTTTCACAGCCTTGCCCTCTTCTGATTGGTACACGCGTCTAGCTCGTGGACGAACTCATTGTGGAATGTCCTCTGCGGACCGCTGGCTGCCCACACACATGTCAGCGGCAGTTGTTAGAAGGACACATGAAGGGCACATGCCAATACGTCATGGTACCATGCTCTGAAGATGGCTGTAACCAGATGATCTTGAGAAAGGATCGCGGGAAGCATGCAAACGTATGCGTCCATCGTTCAACTGAATGCGATGGATGTGGTACCTCCATCAAGTATTCCGAATTAACCGTGGGTCGCGTTCCCTTTTGTTTCCAGGTCGGTCGGCCGAGCGTGCTTTGTTTTCTTTGGAAACTCAGGTTCATTACTCGGAATGTTCCTCGAAGACCGCAACCTGCTCATTTTGCGCCGCCGAATTCCTCCGGTCTAAACTACAGGATCATCTTGCCACGTGTTCGGAAGTCGTTGTACCATGCCTACATGCTGATGATGGCTGTCCCTGGGCTGGTCCACGTCACGAGCTATCAGGGCTCCACATCCCTTCATGTTCGTATGAGTCGATAAAAGGCTTCTTTGCAATACACGGCGCCCGGGCCGCAGCTCTCTCCGCGGAGAACACTGCCCTCAAGGAAAGGGTTCAAGCGCTGGAGGGGATCGTGCACCTCACCCAGCGTGAGATGCAGTTATTCAAAACCATTCTAGGGCCCTGGTACCATTCCGAGGTGCAGCGAGCAAGCCATGCAGACGTTCGTCACCCCCACGCTCCCGACGACAGTAATTTCCAAGGTTTCGCCGGACCCTCGCTTTCGAGGACTGCCCAGCATACACAGGCACCCACATCTCCTGGTCCATTTGATGCCATCGATGCCGAGCAGGACTCCACATCGTTTTTTCTGCCTCCTGAAGCCTTGTTCGATAGCCGAATTCATACGCATTCTCGCACGCTCGATATTCAATCACACCCTGGGCAGCGCTCATTGCTACTCACGCCTGTTGCACCTCTAAACCTGAGCGCGTCCCTGGAGGGGTCCCTGGTTGGCCTGCGGGACTCTGTAACCACAGTAGCTGCATCCGTTGATTCCCTGGCACGACGTAATGATATCGCGCTCTCCAATGAAAACATGCGTATCAATGAAGAACTCGGTTCACTCAAGTATGCAGTGCACGGCATTCGCCTTCAGGTATGCTTCCGCTCCACAAATATTTTTAGAATACATCCTTCGTCACTGATGCAACGGGGTTCTTTGTCTGTTTTTTCATTCATCTTCTCACGGTGGATCTGTTTATACCCACTTATCTTGCCTGAACAGCTACACCGTCTCATGATGGACAGGAACGCCCAATTCACGGGGCGCCTAGGTGAAGCGGGTTCAACAACGATCGTACCTGTCCCTATACCTGCGCCGGCACCACCCGCTCAGCCGGTTTTCCACCCTCCAATCATGACGCCGCCGTTTCCGCCCCCTGGGACGAAGCTCTAATCTTCGGGATGAGGTGTCCAGCGCGTATGTGGCCAGTGTCGCCTGTCATACCGTTGCATATATGTAATAATGAGGACGACAAACGACTGGTGTGCTCGCATTCGGATCGCGGGAAGCGTGGACCGGTGACCTTTTTATTCGTTATTCAGTGTGGGAATCCTTTTCAGATCCGAACTCCCAGTTGCGACCCTCCTCGTGTCGTTCTTTTTTTCTCATGTCACTCGTGTTTTGAGGGGAGGAATTTTAGAACACTACTAGAGCGCCTCTTCATTTCCCGTTCACGTATGCATGTCCAGATCTGGTCAATCTGCTCCGTCAGGAGGGATCATCTCAGTTCAATCATTTTGCTTGTCCGACTGACGTGGGTTATAATGGAAGTTTTTCCTCCGCTACCTTCCTTTTTTTTTTTTTGGATTCGCAAGGGTGCCCTCACACCAGACGAAGGCCTGCCATGGTCACTGCCGCCTCCGAGCAAACCAATTTCAATTTTCATGTTCTCAGTGACACCCGAGTCATGTTCCACAAAGACTTTTTTTTTCTTCTTCTCTCGCTCTCCGAGTCTCTTTCTTTTTCAATATCGTACGCCCCCCGCGGCGCGGTGTCATACCTAGGTGCCCCCGACAATACAACAACGGCGCAAGCTCAAACACCGAAGAAACTGCGAGCCTAATCCGCATGCGATCTCTGTTCCTGAGACGTCACTGAGCGTCGGTACATTTTACCGTCCCTGCGCCATGGCGACGGGGCTCCAACGCCAGCTCGCTCCTAGCGCGCGGATCTGATTCCGAAATCAGTCAACCTGCCGCATCAGAGCTCGGCACTCGGCACTCGGACTCGGATTCAGAGGGGGGGGAAGGGGCCAGGGGGTTACCCAAACGACCGTCAACGCCGTGGCCCCCTCCCGCCGGCCTTGACTGGAATCCCCCGCCCCGGAACTGAAAACTTTTTTTTTTCTTTTCTTTTTTGGTTTGTTTTCGGGGTGAGTCGACGATTTAGACGGAGAAAAGGCACGCGTTCGCACGATCACAGCCAACCAAAAGTACTGCTTCCAGTGTTTCTTTCCTTTTTCTTTTCTTTTTCTTTTTCTTTTTCAAAAAGGGGCGGCCGCACTGTGATCGGAAAAAAAAGAAAAAGCACGGTCGACTCTTCAGAAACGACAGTCCACGCTGACGCCGTAATGCAACCCGGGCCATTGCCGTTGAACCTCTCTGGCAGCACTGCGCAGCGCTGCGGGCGCGTTCGAATGCGTGCGGTTTTGGAAATCTGGACTCATCTGGATCATATCATGTCACGCACAAGGTCTTATAACCGGTCGTTTTTTTGTTTTTGTTTTTGTTTTTTGTTTTGCGCAACGTTGCGCCCCGTCTGAATCCTTACCCCGTTGTGCTTTGACTGATCGACCCAGTACTCCAGTACTCCAGTACTGGCACCGTGCGGACCGAAGACGATCCCCTTGGCAGAGCTGGCAAGTTTACATGATCCGGTGTGATATCAGGCTGTCACAAAACCATTCATCCGCTTCAGATTTCAAATACCCCCGACGGGGACGACGAACGACCAATCACGGCGCCTGCTGAACTCCACAACAAGGGTCCTGAGTCGACGGAAAAAAAAAAAAAAGGTAACAGGAGGCACCCATGACATACGTGCGATCATGCGCCCGTATCGCCCCTGGTGGACCCTTGTCCTGTCAATCGCCCACAATTCGGTTCGGTTCCGCCGGCGCTCGTCTCACCCGTGAAAAAACAATGAAGATCAAATTCTATCCGAGTATGCGCACAGAAATATCTGCATTAATGCTGGTACACATTATTAGGAGAGGAGTAACCTGTTTTTTTTTGGAAGAGATATGTAGATTCAATGGGTCAAGACGACGAACGAAATTGAGCAAAGAGTCCTCGGATGGAAGATCGTTAGGAAAAGGTTTGCGAGTGAGCGATGAGATGATGGGGATGAAACGAGAGTTGATGGGTGAAGGGAGATCAATATGACGCATAAACAGATGATGATGGCGATATGATGGGGCGAGAGCAAAGGAATGTGGTGAACGAGAGAGGTCCGATAACGAGTCTGGAGATCGATAGACAAGCAAATATAGCAAGGAGCTCAAGGAAGAGGCGAAACTATAACACAAGCACGTCCAATGGACGGGGCGCGTTAGACCATTTTTATCATGGATCGAAGGGGGGAAAAGAATAGTACAAAGAACACGTAAAGCCAACGAAGAGGGAACCGGTGACCAAGATGAAGACAAGAAATAAGATGGAACGTGATAATAATAAAGATGGAGATGAGCACCACGACGTCCACCAGGTAATTCGTCCAAAGGAATGTATTGCGGAATCGCAATACACAGTGTGGAAACCGAGCATAACCTGACAATATGAATAGAACCGATTCTCCTCGGCGGGTTCAAGTGAAGGATGCAAATGGTTCCTGGCCATGGCTGGCAACGTACGTATACTCGTTCGTAGGGGACATATATCTCGACATATCGGTGTGCGAGAGACCCATTGCATTTGGCGCTCCTTGGAAGGTCGATCCAGACGGGTATAACTGGCTCGATTGCCGTGGCTGGTACGAGGAATCCGGTTGCACAGGTCCAGGTAGGAAGGGCGGTTCTCCAGAGGGTGCAAAGCCAGATTGTGGCGTGAAACTACCGCCATGTGGGTATGGCTGCGGTGGAATCGCCGGTTGAACAGAGGACGGCCGAGCCTCGGTGGGAGATGTGGGGTAAGAGCCCTGTTGCTCCAGATGGTTCTGGACGTAGATTTGCGGGAGGGGCTCTGGGCCACGTATACTTCCGCGGCGAGTTGCTACGATCTCCTCATTTTCCGGGACCTGCGAGAGCTTGAGTGGGTCGTGAGGAATCAATAAAGACGCAAATAACAGATCGCCTACAGTGCCATAGTCGTAGATGCCGTCGCTCCGCAGTGCAGGCGGCGCAGACTCTTTCACTTGTCGAATGAGCGGGCTCGTTACGGTCGATGCGGAGGAAGTGGGGGAAACGTATCCTGTAATCAACTCGGTCGAATGTTCTTGCCGTGCAAGTTTGTCCCGGTAAGCGAGAGCAGCACCATTTAGGTGTGCCTCGCCGAGAGAACCCTGGCTTGAGCGGCCTGTCATGTTAAGCCCGGATAGACGCATTTCGAGATAACTCCCAGACGCACTATGGCCGTTCATACGTCAGATGTCACCGCTAGATGGAACACGCCCCAGTGCTCACCAAGATCCACGGCGGATTGATGGATCGTACGCCATGTGATCGGCCGCCACACAACTGCTCACGTCGGAATACATGGCGCTTGATTCACTTCCCGATATGCTTGCGACGGAACCAAATCTCGACAGACCACTGAAGCTGCCCGAGTCCTCCGTATCCTGATCTGGCTCCCGCGATCTCGGGAATGACCATCGTTGCAATTGAGTGATCTCAGGTGACTGGGATTGGGATTGGGATTGCAATGGCACTGGCGGTGACTCGGGATCCCCTGGAGTGGGTGATGCGTTCGGTGGTGACACTGACGAAGGATCGCCAAATTGGAAGTCTGGCGTTGGAAGCGGGCCAGGAATTGGGGAAGAGACTGTGCGGGACGACATGGCATACAGACGGTTGTCAGAAAACCTGCGCGTGGGAGGCGGCAGTGATTCGAGGGGACCACCTTCGGGGACAGGAGGAAAGGGTGTTCGTGCAGGGGCAAAGACCTGTGGTTCTGATGCACGATGAGAGAGGGCGGGTCGATATCCATGGCCATTGGTGCGCATAGGCCCAATGCCAGGCTGACGGGGCAAGTTGGCCTGTGTAGAGCCAGGAGGCGAAAGAGGAGACTTGGGCAAATACAACGCCTCGTTTTTCTCCTTGGCAATGCGGGCGAACGGATGATGCATCAGTCGGTAAAAGCTGACGTCCATCGAATTACGTCGGTCAGGATAATGGACCGGTGGTAGTGCTAAATTTGGTCCCGCGAGCGGCTGTGAGGGCATAACGGCCGGCAAGGAACCGCGTCGCGTGCTGTACAGGTCAGGGTCCTGACCGCTTGGGTCGAGCGGTCGGACCTGAGGTGGAACATCAACAAGGGTGCCTGGAAACTCTGGCCACGTTGAGGGGGGTGAATGGGGCAGGGGCGGGGGAGAGCAAGAGATCTTGACCACAGGATTGACAAAGGGCTCCACAGGAAGTGCACCTGCCGAGAAGCCATCTTCTGCAAGACAGGCCTTCTCGGTGGCGGTGGACGAGTTGGAAGAGTCGTTGGGGGAAGAGTCTCTGCGCGCCCGTGATTTTTTCGTCGAAGGAGAAGTAGCATTCTCCTGGTCGGCAGACGCGGACACGCGTTTTCGCAGAGCCTTTTCTTTGGCACGCCTGGGAATGGGGCGTCAGACGAACAGCGGGAGCGAGACAATGAAGGTTACCTGTTCTGGAACCAGACCTGGAGGGGGGCGCGACGCGAGGGTGAGCACGCGCCGTGGGGACGAGGCGGGAGACGGGGCATACCTGGACTGCGCGGGGAGACATCTCGAGCTCGGCGGCGAGTTTTTTGCGGAGCACGGCGTTGGGTTTGGTGTCTTTGCGGAAGACGTCTTCGAGGACCTTGAGCTGGTGTCGCGAGGTCCTCTTGCGGTGTTTCACTTCGTTGGGGATGTACGGGAAGAAAGTCCTGAAATCGACAGACGTGGGGTCGACTCCGGGGGGCATCAAGGAAGGAATGCAAGTACTGGGATACCTTGGCTGGGGGACGGCATTTGGGTCCATGTGGAGGTGGACCGGGGGCGGGATGTCGGCGAGATGGGAGTCAGAGGTGGCGGGGAGATGGTGGATGGGGAACAAGGAGTGGGGAGAGTGAGTGGGCGGCTTGGCAGACATGGCAGGGCTTGTCCCAGGGTCGGTCTTATAGTACACAGTGCGAGGGTCCGTAAGACAAATGGACAACCGACCTGGTGCGTTCACACAGACGTCCAAGCTGAACGTTAACCCTGAGTTTCACGCAAGAGACTGCAGCTTTTTCGACAGGATCTGCACCGACGAATTTTTTTATCTTGGCACGGCGTGGCAGTGAGACACAGGGAGGATGGAAAAGAACAGGCCCAGCTCCTTCGTACCGACGACCGTTCATTTATTCGATCGAAGTCGACAACCCGCTCGAGGCTGATCGTCCCTCGTATGGACTGCGTGGGCAGCGATCACCAGAACGAGCGTCCATATATGATTTCCCAACATCCGGTCTCGAGCCTTCTTGCAGTGCTAATTCAGTCCCAAGCCGAGCCGGATCCATCACCACCGCGACCAACACGCGCCCAACAACGTTCCCGTGGATCTCCTTACGAGATAGCCTCTGAGCCCCACATCCTGGGTTTCCCTCTCCCTCCTCGGAATTTCCGTCCCCACCAGGGACACGCGCATTCTTGCCGTCCCCTGCAACACTCGGCGATGTGCTCATGACCATCGTTATCATATCAGCGCACTTACGACACTGTGGCCCTGGTTTGATAGCAGTGCGGGCGCGCTAATCCATCCGGCGATGCTAGCACCCACAAAGTTTGGCACGACAAGTCGACAGGCACAGGCGCGTCCCAAGTTGCCTCTTCCGCTTTTTTCGCCCCCGTTCCCGTCTCAATTTGTCTTTTGGCGATTCACACATGTGCCTCGTGACCACTTCCCTGGCACCTCCCCAATCGAGCCATCCTGATCTGAGATGGCCACAACCCCCCCAGGCGAACTGGGGACTCTCCTCACGAACACGTCTCGGCCGTGTCCACTCGCCGATAATCGCCTATCAAATCCATCGCAACCCACCCGGGCCGCATCGCCAGCCCCACCACCCTCCCCACCCCTCCCCACCCATCGCCGGAACCCGCTTTCCAAGCCTAGACTGTCCTTTTTTTCTCGCCCGTTCTATATTCAGACTCTCGCCACCAAGCTTCTTGCACCGCACGGCGACATGAACTCGGGGGCCACGGTGCTTCTATCGGCGTATCCCGAGGTACGCCCGCGTTCTGCTTCTTGCCTGTTCGCCTCGGCAAGCTTTGGGTGGGGCTTCCCCTCCATCATGATCCTGCGCGCGCAATCAAAACGGACGTCATTCCCGTGCCTCTAGACTCCTCGTCGACAAACTCGAGCCCGAGCCCTCGTCCACTCCCTGGTCCTGTCCGAATCGCCGACAGACGGCGTTATCGGCCACAACCCAACCCCCTCGCCTTGATCGATCGTTCACTAGCAGTACTGCCCCCCCCTGTCCCATCGAACCAATTCTCCACGGAGGAGCGCGCGCGTTGCCCTCTCAACCCCCGCGGGCACGGCCTTGGCTGTCATCCGGCTCGACGCTCTCCGAGCATAGTACCCTTCTTTCCCCATCCATGGTCGTACCGTTTTCATCTCCCTTGCTCCCTTTTTTGGGCGTTTGTCGGGTTGCATCACCTCGGCGGTACGCCCATGCCGTCATTCCCTTGATTTCTCGTGGCAGTGCCTCGCTCAACGCACACGTTCTCTCGTTGATCACCGCGTCACGTCAACCTGTTGACAACTGGCATCGCTGACCCGTTCCGAGAGCGTGGCATCTTCTAGACCTCAAGTCTTGACGTGCAACGTCTTATCATCACACACGCCACAAACCATGACAATTGGAGTAGCATATTCATGCATAAAAGGCGATGGTTGCGAGGCATAGTAGCAACTTGGCTAGTAATAATCGCGATCGTGATGTCGAACCCATGATGGTGTATGAAACTAGTACCACAAGAAATCGGTAACAGGCATGAAAGGAAAATGCACGAGACAATGAATTGAGATTCATAAAGTGGAAATGAAAAGACAAAAGAACCGGGAGCACATAGCAGTCCTCGGAGAGATATTCAATAGAAGTGCAAGTCATGTGCAATACGTACTGTGCGGGTAGTTTACGATAGGGGTGTGAATGACGAGTCAGATGCTGATGAGGTTGGATTGGGATGGCGCGCGTAATGTGGAGTGAAAAAGGTAGCCAGGCAGGAACAGGTCAGAGGAATCTTGAGCAAAAAAGATATCGTCCCTAGAATATAATGTTAAAGCCAACAATGTCCCAAGAGCGTACAGTTCCGCAGAAAGAAAACAATGGATCTTTCTTTCTACAAATATTCAAGACCAGGAGTTGCTTCCTGTTATGTTTTCATGCTCTAACGTGATAGTGGAGCCCTGTCGTGGTGGGAATTGCGAAGGGTGAAAGGAAGAGACGACTCCGATGTCATGGACTGAGATCCATCGTGTCATCCTCGTCGTAATCCGGGACGGTAGTCCGACGACCGAGGATTTCTTCCAAAAAGGTACCCGAGACTCTAGCCAATGGCGATGCTGCGAACAGAGAAGCACCTGTCATCTTGGCCTCTGAATACATTCGCTCCATTGCCAAACGCACTCTGCGGATGACACGGTGGGAATGCACCGTCTGGATATCAACACGCTCGGCTGGGTCGGTTCTCATCATGTTCTTTATCAGGCCGAACAGCTCCGGGCTGCCGCCAAGGTCCACTTGGCTGAAATCTTCTTGTCTCAGGCGATGCCACCCATCTCCCCTAGTACCAAAGGAAACGTGAGCTCACTGTACACTTGCCAAATTTGGGTTCTGAAACGGCTTTACTCACTGATCAGGCACAACAATGTTTGTCGCCGTTTCGAGCATTGTCATGCCGAGACTAGAGGATAAAGATAGTGAATGAAGCACAGGTGACGTATGGACAAACATACCTAAAGATGTCAGCAGCCTTGCCGTACGTCCCTTGAAGAACTTCCCGAGCCAAGTACACCTTATCACCTTCGCGTTCGAACCCTCCTAGTGAGACACCGAGTGGGCTTCCACCGCTCGCTCGAGGCCACAACGACGCCATTCCGAAATCACCAATCTTGAAGCGACCTTCTTGAGTCAAAAAAATATTTGCTGGCTTGAGATCCAGGTGGACGACACCTGATTCGTGAATGAACTGAAGACCCTGCAAAAACGAACAAGGTGAGTAACAAACCACATCTGACACTGTGGCTCCACTCACATTGCTCAAGTCCGCAAATACTTTCCAAACCCTGGCTTCGTCCAGACGGGGAAAAACTTTGCCATACTCCCATAAGAAGCGTGCAAAGTTTCCCAGCTCACAGAGCTCGGTTTGAATGAACAACGTCTCGTCCTCTTCCCAACTATCGATGTATGCGAGGACATTCGGATGAGGAGCACCTGCGGCGGCCCCAGCTCGGCAGAGGTGCTGCAAGATGTCAACCTCTTCGCGCAGACGCAAACTGCCAGGGTATGAATACATAACGCGGACATAAAGAGGAGAACGAGGGCTCATACCGGTGTCGGGGTCCTTCGAATGGCTTAGACCGTTTGACGGCCGAGACACTTTCTGAAGGTCCATTCTTGGATCGAACCTTGAGGACTTTTCCGAATTCGCCGCTACCGATTTGATCAATCTCCACAAACTCCTTGTGGAAGTGACCCAGCTTGTCGTCCGCCGCAGGTGCAGTATGTTGATGGAGGGGCGAGACAGGGAGCCGTTGTGATGTCGTGCCCGGCATTTGACGTTTTATGACCGTTGGTGAATTCAATGTGACCTCGGAACTATTTGATGAGGATCGAGAACCAGGTTTCTCCAAAGGCATTTGCAGTTGAGTCGTCGCAGTAAGGGATATATGCGTCGGAACGCGCGGAAGAATGGGCCAATCTGAACCATCGCATTGCATTTGCATCAGGATACGGTTGGCAGATATGAATGGAGCTCGATGAAGATTACCTTTGCTACGCCGCGTTGGAGTTGCAAGGGAGGTCTCACTTCCACTAGAGAAGGCTCCACTGCTACTTCGCCGCATCAACCAACGTGTCCGCTCGACAGGCCCAGCAGGTCCACACGACACAGGTGGGCGACCGAGTCCAAGACCCTCGTACTTGTTCGCCTCTTTCCTTGTGCTCGGGCTGTTCTCTTCATCCTCGTCCTCATCAGATCCTTGAAGGTCCAGTCCCTTCTTGGACCCGAGAAGAGGAAATGCTGCGGGTAAACTCTTGCGGGGCCTGTTCTTTGTCCTGCCGCCAGGCGCCGCGCAGAGGTCCAGCCCTCCAAAGTTAAACCCAACTTTGGCGGCTACCGCACTCTGCCAGGGTCTATTCCCTCCGAGATGTGCATTCTTGAACTTCTTGACCGGTGTACCAGGTGGCTTCTTTGATTCTTCAATAGAAGGCTTACCACCCGCCGCAAGCGTTCGAAGGATGAATGCGTCGACGTCCACTCCGTTGTTCGTTCTGAGGTCGTCTGAGCCACTCACGACAAATGGCCAGCCAGAATTAGGATCGGGCATGACACCCGGTGTAATCAGATCATCCCCGATATCCGAGTTCAACGACGACGATGTCGATGTATGTGGCATAGCCGAAAGTGAAGTGCCTGCACTGTGCGACGTATCCTCGTCATCACTCAGGGCAACGCCTGAATCGCGAGGCTTATATTTCAATGGAAGCATATCCTTTCTCTTCTTTGATCTGGGGGATGGAGTGCTCCCGGTCACGTTGAACACAAATGACGTATCGGGTGGACCGCATGGCTCAAAAAACATGTCGTCCTCGTCGTCGTGGCCGGCATGAGGTAACGAAACAGGGGAGGAATCCGACGATGGTATGTTGAGAGTAGAACGCCATGGAAACGTAGCAACTGCTTCGCTGCCAGGTCCCGCATAACTGTGCCTGTTAGATACCAATGTATGCGCATTGACGCGGGTCCTCAAAGACTCGGCAGCATTTGACGCTGTACGCGAACGGGCTTTGGTCGTAGTTTGAGGGATGGATGGTCCAAAGAAGAGTGACGCAGAGCCAGTGCTTGGGAGACGCGACATAGGTGCGCGAGGCACAGCGTCGGGTGGGTTCGTTTGCAAGAAGGGGGGTGGTCCACTACTACCGGTCAGACGTCTACGGGGCAATGGGGAGTGGCTCGCTGACGGAAATGGGCCACCGTGAACAACGGATGTCCGATTCCGACTGACTGACGGAAAGGCGACCGGCGGGGACTTTGGTGGACTTCTATGCTTGGGACTCGATGTGTCAGGCTATAGACTGTTAGTGCGACAGACGTTTGATGAAAGAGCAATACGTACATGAGATGAAGCAGTGGGTGACGGTGTTTGATTCACGCCCCAGAGGAGCTCGAGAGATACGGGTCTCGAGCGGGCACGTCTCTTGAGAATGTGGCCGCCAGGCGATATCGCTTCGGTCACCTCGTCGAGGGTATTGCCCTTCTGTGGAACAGCTTTGATGGCCAGTGGCTTTCGAGGACTACGCAACTGATTCTTCGACCGCCGCGACAGCAGAGGAAACCTGTTCGACAACGGTTTCTTTGTTGCCATGTCATTTCGCTCCTCCACTTCGCACGCCGAGTCATCGCCTTCTATGACACCCCAGTCCTCATCCGAGTTTTCCATATCACGAATGCGTAGTCGCTTCATCGTCTCCGCTTGTCCCTTTAGGTAGGCATCGGTGTCAGCCTTTGATTGTGGAGTGCGAGTGCCGAACCGAAGGGCAGGCAGAGGAGCGAGGCGATGGAATGCGACTCCCGAAGCAGGATCTGCCTTTGCGGCAGAGATTGACAGAGGGGTGGAAGCCGAGTGCCGTAGTGGGGTCGAGAAGTCGCCTGATTGTGCGGATGATTTGCGTTTCGTGCCAACGCTAGGGCAAGGGGCAACTGAGGTCGATGCGACATCGGATTTGGCGTTGAGCTGCCTAGACTTGAGCACAGATCGAGTCTTGGAGCGAAGTTCCTCTTTTACGGGCGTTCGGAGAGTCTGAGAAGATGGGGGAGGGAAAAATGGGGACGTGGCTGCGGAGGAGGGGGAGAGAAAGATGCTGCCCTCGTCATCGTCGATTGGTGCAGGTTGTTTATGTACGCGGTGGGAGTATAGGCGGTGCACTGGGGGAGGAGAGTTGAAGGGAGATTGGAGGAAGATGTCGTCCTGCTCTGGGTCGTGTACGGGTGGTGAGAAGAGGCGTTGTCTGAGCGGGGACGGGGTCAACATGGGTGAGTCGTAGGAGGGAGCAGAGGAAGGATCAGCAGAGAAGCGAGGCGGTGTTGAATAGTGGGCTGCGCGGCAGCTGGGAGATATCGGGGACATGTTTCGACCATGCGCAGTCGCGGATCCAGATATGCACTGTGGTTGTGGGGTAGACAGGATAGCTGCAGGCATCGAGCGGGACGATGAGCTGAGCGTGCTGGTCGTCGTGGTCGTCGATGAACAAGGGGGACAAAGGGAGGGATGGGATGCACCGACTGTCAAAGCGTGCCGTCGCGTGTTAAAGGCAAAACCGGACAATCGCGTGGGACCTTACTCAACAAGATCACGTGATCGCGCAAATTGACTCCGTCCATGTCCCCGTCAACGTTACACGAGGCTACCTCCGCCGCCGTCTGCCATCATAGCGACCCTGCTGAGCTCGTTACCACCAACCAACCACTCCTTGCCAACCATTACCGCACCGACACAACGGCTTCTGCCACCATTGCTTTGTTCCACCAACCCCATTGTTCTTGCCACTCCTTTGTTGTACCCCAAGGGCGGATCCGAGGCTGTACGTACGCCATCAAGTGCTGTAGTAGCCGTACCCTTTCTCGGTGTTTCACCAGCGGCCGAGTCGACCATGCCGTAACTACTCCCGATCATTCGGAATCGTGCAATTTTCCGCTGCGCAGACGGAAGGGCGAGTCGCCATTTCGCCTCCCCCAAGCCAGAGAACGCTTCTCGCGTCACGTATCCTTCCCTAACCATCGATCAATCACGTCCACCTCTCCATCATGGCGTGCGCAAGCGCCTCTGAGCGGATGGCTGTCAATTTGATGTGGGATCAACGGCAGTTGAGACCTCCGACTTGAAAGTATCGAAAACATCGCATTCGTGTCACTGTAGCACAACACTGCTTTTTAATCTTCGATTGCTACTATGCACTTGTCAGCACTGTCATGCGTCAATCAGCTGCTCGAGATTCCACTCATTTCTGCTTCAAATGACCTCGTTCAAGTTTGCAGTACAGTATAATATGTGTATGTATGGACAACAAAAATTTGGTGTGGAACCTATGGGGTTTTGTGAAACTGACGAATGAGCGTAGCAGCATTAGTAAAGTGGATACGTGCCTGTGCGAGGCTGTGCGCGACGGCCCGAGCAGGATCTCGGAAGTGAAACTTCGCAGCACACCACATACCACCAGCTCGACCTAGACATGCAAACATCGTGAGCACACCCCATTCACTCAACGTCCTACGCCAACATATGTCGCATTAGTTCCATTCTCCAGGGGGGCTATCAACACCCCCTCGCCCGCTCATGGCAAGGCCGGTGTAAACTCACAAAATCCATGTTCATGTATCCAGTCTTTGTCACAGACGACCCAGATGCCAGCGTCGCCATCCCTTCTCTTCCGAATCAGCGCAGATGGGGCATCAATCAACTCGAGGGCTTCCTAGGACCCCT
>JBBPRR010000842.1:0-15648 GCA_038093115.1 Hortiboletus flavorubellus | reverse complement strand
CCATGAACATCGCCAAGGTGCCGCGAGACGGAATGCTTCAGGTTGTCGCCCAGAAAAAGGGATCCGTTGCACACTGATCCGTCCACGACCCACAGACAGATGGGAGTGATATCACAACTCTTTTAACCGCGTGAGTCATTGTCATTTCGCCAGGTTGTAGCAAGAGATGTGACCTACCACTTGGTGGAGGCTCGGGGGATCGTTCCGTACGTTAGAAACAAATCCGAGCGGGCACGGTGTATCCCAAGGCATGCGTTCCGCAGCAGTGGGAGTTGGCATGATGGAATGACAGGGATTGAACTCCGTCGCAAGTGGGAAGTCAAGCCCAGAGAGGTGATCAACGATGCTATTCAATGTTCCTGCGTGCTCAGTGAGACAATGAACTTTTGCTGTTCCCCCTGAACCCTTGCTCACTCTCCGAGGTCAAGTGCTGGGGAGATAACTGAACATCATAGTTATCGAGGGTGTCATGGATTCCGAGCGTCCAGTCTGCTGGGTAAGGTCTGGATCGTTTCAGTTCCCCCCTCCCCTGCTTTTTGTGTAGCATGAGTCTCACCTGGGGTAAGTCGAGAATGACCCTCCTGGGACTTGGGGCCCCGGTACCAGATCGCTTGCAGTCATCGGCCAAAGTGTGTGCGTATTAGTTCTGGTCAGCGATGACTGAATTGGATACATGAGACCAGAGTGGGAAACGCTTCCGGTGGAACAACACATGAAAAGAGAAAGGCGGCGATAGTTCTCAACAGCTTGAAGCTATTTTATAGAACGTTAGCCTGCCAACTTGGGCCCCATGTAGCGTTACTTATTCCCATGTATGTCACTGGTCGACGGAGCGCCAGCCTTGATGAGCCTGAGCTTTTTACCTTGAAACCCATGGAGTTAGCCCCTCCTGTGACGCTTATGGCACGCCGACCGTCATTCAGGGAATCCTTAGGCTAGAGCAAGGTTGTCTAGACGAACCATAAGACGATGAACGCACTTCACTTTACGGGCCACAGTTCAAGAGCGCTTGTGCCACCCTGCAGAGTCGTCCGACGACAGCGGGGGGGATAAGAGAATGTTCCGATTCAGTCCACAGCAAGCCATTGGCATGCTTCCAAAACAAGTACACTGGGCCAAGCGAACTGAATGCCAACATCACGTTGATGTGTAGATCGAAATGGCACGCGGCCACGCCATCATACACAGCTTGCCAAGGAACGCTCCAAGTTTCTCAGCCGATCATCATCTGGATGGCGGGCTCAAATGAAACTGGCGACCGAGGCGATAACGACATGAATTAGGAGCCCGATGGCGCGTTACGATAAGAACATGAGGCCAATTAGGTACACAACACAACACCAATCCAGTAACTGATTTTGGCAACGTATCCAGAAGTCGGGGATAACATGCCGACATCACGGGGAAAACACGCAGACCGGATCTCCGCGTATACGTCTCTGGGGAGGAATGTGTAAATGGTGGTCCGAAAGGGAGTGTCAAAGAACCACTCACGAGCAGACAGTATCACTCAATTGCCCGTGTGCCTTTTCGTCACATGGTTTTGCATGGTGTACGGGCGAGTGAACTGCTCGGGGCAGTTCGGGCATGGATACCTCAATTCGAGGTGTTTTTCGTTGATGTGTCTCGTCAAACTCTCTCTCTTCATCTCGATGGAGCAACCAACCCAGTTGCACGTGACTTTATCCTTTTCTGGACCACTGATGCTGTGATAGGAGCGCAAATGTTCGGGAAAACCGGAGCATTGAACAGGTACGCTACAAATACCCTGGCCAGTCGTCCAGCCACAAGGATAATAGCGGTGATGGGGGTGGTTCGCGAACGGTGCAACATGATAGAGAAACGCCGCGTCCTGGGTTTATGCAATCAGTATCATCCTTCACCAGTCTGAGCTGATGAGCTCCCTACCTCATCCGTAAAGCCATGGTTGAACCCTGGTTGAGTCATGATGAATATGCGTGAGGAGACTAGTGTATGACAGTAGAGTGGTGTAGGTATGGACGGTCTGCTGATGCATCATTTGCAGAGGTCCCGCCGATATATATGCGTTCAGAAACCGCCGTGGAGGGCTCTCCAACGTGGCCATGTGAAGGAGTGCATGCATGGAGGTCAATGAAGTATGGCACCGGAGAATAGCCCAGCCGTTGGTATTGGCCAACGTGGAAACATGGTGACACTCTAGAGGACCCTATCGATACCAACATAACGCTGATCAGGAAATGAACGCCGTGGGTCGATTTCCCTTGTATTCTGGCAGAGCGGGTATGGCAGCAATCAAATCACGCCGATCTTGTGTAGATCAAACATACCATGGTTAGCATTACAAACGCCAGCCAAACCATCCAGTGTTCCGGATGTTCAACCAAGACGAACGTTCGTTGGACTACCAGGACGTCAGGGATGCCGTCAAGAGTGGTCCTGGATTAGGTAGTATTCACATAATACTGCCACCTCGAAAGACCTTGAGGCGTGGATTATACGAATGTGACAATCAGGGATCGGGCTCGGAGTAAAGCACTCGCGTGGTTTAAGCACGCGGGGTACCGCTGACTGCGCCTCACCGACTTGACCTGCTAGGCAAATTGCTAAGATCATATTCGGACACCAACAGGGATGTTTTCAGGACGTGTTGGATCGGACGAATTTGACGACTATACGTTGGTAGGTGAGCCCATACTGTACACCGCACGTGTCAGAAAATGCATCTGCACCCCTCGGAAAGCAGAAAACAAAAAAATCCCTCACTGTCACAATCGACTTTCGCCAGCTTCTCGTTCCGCAGTTTCCGCATTGTATTCCCTCGATCGTCTTCGGTTATCAAGCCAAGTCCGGGGCACTCCTGGGCGCTGCAGGATTGTTTCCGATTCCTAGACGATGGAACGCTGGTGACCTTGGTGCATTGGAATTTGGTGTTGGTTAAGTCACCGGCAGCTGTAGCACTGGAGGGCCACGCGCTCAACGTGGAATTCATACCCTCAAAACCGATGAACACAACCCATCCGCTCCAGTTATACGCACGCTAGACCCTGGAATCGCCCCCTGGGTCGTTCTGGGAGGTGTGCTGGTTTGCTCGCGGTGGCCTCGGCCCTGGAATTAAAACTGTCAGGCACTTGCTCGTTCGAGCAAAGCCTTTGACATGGAGCACGACGCGCGGATGCAATGCGACGATGGCATTGTATCGAAGTTTGAAGTCGAACGAGACGATCGGGATTTCCGAGTCGCTCGTCGCACTCCTCGTCCCGAGATCCCCAGCATTCGAGACGCCAAGCCCACGGAGTGGCCGGAATAACTGTACTTCTTTTTGCTTATCCGCTGCGCTTTGGCCTGTGGTCGTATTTGCCCTAAAAGGATGAGACTCCAACTCTCCAATACTTAGACGCTCTGGCGAGGCGACCACGATTGATCCGCCGCTGGTTCGAAACTTCACCAACGATGATGGACAATTTCAATTGCGACCTATCAATCCATGCATCCAGTGGCGTGGTTCTTCAATGTGACAGCGAACGCTACGCTCCACTTCATCACCCTGGAGGGTTGACAGCGACACGTACCTGGAGTGCTGCAGCGTTTCATATACACCATCAAGCTCCGAGTTCTTCTTGTCGTCGTGGTGGGCTTATGGACGGGGCGCTGTGGTCTGGACTTGCACTTGGAGAGTAGACGGCGACCTCAACTGCAGAAGCAACTTGAACCGTACAATTGCTCCCGTTTGGTAGCGTGGGTATGAGCGAATCACAGCCATATGCCCTCGGCGTACTCGGCAGCCGATTTCGGAGTCTGTCAGGGAGTCCGCAGCCCCTCCTTCCGCAATTTACAACGTGTTACTACATTCCCCACTCAACCCTGCAGTATCGGATCTTCGCTGCCCACCGTGACGGTGATATGCAGTCGTTGAACCTTGACAATTTCGTCAACTTTGAACAGCCGACTCGTCAACGTGCCCCACTTGGATTTGAAAAGTGGACCCCTGGACGCGCTGCGTGTGGGCGGCCCCAGTGTAGAGTGGGGCGTTTAGGACGAAATGAAATGCGTCCTTCAAATTGGTTTCTTGTAGTCTTCCGAGTCGAGGAGACACTGCACTACGTAAAGAGAATTCATGTCCGAGAACAAACTAGCTCCTCCAATACTGCGCTAAATCATGAATCCGATCGAGCACGACCGTAAAGTACGACGTCTCGTTCAACAGCGCCTCAAAGTGTTTAATGGCCTCCTCTTCCGTGAGATCGAGTCGGAACTTTTCTTGGATTTGTTCGTGCACATCGCGATGTTTGATGTCAGGTATGTTGGCGTCAACCATGAGAGCGACCAAGTTCAGAATGAGGTTGGCGCTCTTGCGCAGGATGGTGAAGGCTGTGAAGCAAAAGTTCTTGAAACGTGCATAGTGCGTGGATTGCGCGCCACCCATGCCATCAACCATCTCTTTGCATACTTTCACGGGAGGGGGAAATGGCTTCGGGTCACGGCCCAAGATATAACCGAAGTCGACTGTAGGAAGATAGACATTAGTGGTGCATCAGAGCCAATTGAGGTTATAGCGATACCATGAAAGAAATGCCCTGAAGGTGAATGCGGGGAACGATGAGCACGCTCTTATCAAATACGATCACAAAGAAGACGAACCATCAGGTGTGAGTAATAGGTTATCCAAATGACGGTCTCCAACACCGAGTAAGTACGTAACAACGCAGTATCCGGCTACAGCTTGGTCAGTGGCTGTTCTTGCACCATGCGACTAAGGGATGCATACCACAGCTGCGAACGAACGTGTCAATGACGCTCGGCTCCACGCCGTACGTGCCTACGCTTCCCTCGTCTGGATGGCTTGCACGCAGGTAGTTGAGCAGCGTCCCGTGTTCGCTGACTATTGCTGCTATCGTCTTGCTTGGAATGAACTGGGCCATACCCTGCAATGGTCCTGTCGCCAAGACATCGTATGGTATCAGTTTCAAATCCAGATTCTCTTTGCGCAATAACTGGTCCATGAGCGTAAAAAGCTGCAACACCAGTTGGTCTTGTCGCATGTCGTCCCCGTCTTTGAACATGACAGGGTATTCCGAACCATCCACGCATTGGAAATAGAGTAAGAATGGAAATTGATTCGATTTGAACACTGAGGATTTCTCAGCATTGATACCGGTGATCTCGATTCGGGCGTTCAGAGGCAGAGGGAGTGGCGGGATGTTGATAAGGCCGTTCTTTGAGTCGTTTATGAACGACCGCAGCTTTTCGATCTTTTTTGGCCGGGGGTCCTTCGAAGTTCTGAGGTCTCTTGCACGCTTTGCTAATGTCTCGACCATGATTCCTTGTCTTCGCATGAGCTCGCGACGTTCACTGCCACCTTCCGACTGCAGCGGGCATGATTATCCAGTCAACCACCAGGAAGACATACGCACCTCGAGTATCTTGCTTAGAAACTTGAACACAACTCTGCCATACATCTTCGCCACCATTCTATCCTCCAGAGCAACCTCAACCATGAGGTACCAATACAATAGGTTACCCATTACATGGTTCTTTACTCCGCGAGCAATCAAGAAGTCGGACAATCCGCTGTCGTCGTATGATATTGCGCTAGTCGTCGACCGTGACGACCGCTGATCACTCGCAGCACTCTCAAACTTGAGCGCCTGAACGAGCTGGAGCAGATACAACATGAGCTCCTAAAGCATTTTCGTTAAGGGAGTCATAAGAACGATAA
Organism: Hortiboletus flavorubellus; assembly: GCA_038093115.1. Classification (NCBI taxonomy): domain Eukaryota; kingdom Fungi; phylum Basidiomycota; class Agaricomycetes; order Boletales; family Boletaceae; genus Hortiboletus; species Hortiboletus flavorubellus. Next base: position 9,950 of record JBBPRR010000842.1, on the reverse strand, counting down.
CGGGAAATGGTAGTCACGTCGTCGTCAGCGCGATCTAGCTGTCTGACTGCGAACGCTCTCACGCGCGAGTCCAACGTGCCAGGACCGAGCAGCTCAAGGGCGTCGTCGGTATCTACCTCTGTCCACACGGGCAATAACTCTTCGACCGCCTGTTTGACTTCTGACGGATCTCTCCAAGTCACCGATTTTAGGAACTTGGTCAATCCACGCTTGTCTCTGGCAAGGTAAAAGCGGAACTTCCAGATCAAGTCTTTCTCCTCTGAAGTGAGAGGTTGTGAGGGAGGGTAGTTGAGAATTTCCTAAGGTAATGATGTCGGCGAGGTGTATGTAAACGATGAGGATGCGGAAGCTTACTCCCAGCTCGTCTCTGATCTTGGCATTTGGTTTGAGTTCTCTATCGTATGGACTGCTCCGATGGCTCCGGACAAGACGACGATGCTTATCCTCTACAGGATTTTCACGTTCCATTTCAGGATCTAGGACCGCCCACATGTGAGGATCATTCGCAAACGATGGCGGAAGAACAGGTGCAGCGGGCGTTTGAGCAACCGTCGTCGGCGTGTTGGAAGTTGACGGCGTACTTTGAACCTCCTGTCCAAGATTCCATCAGTCCCACAACCCATCTAAAATTTCTGAATACTCGCAGGTTCGCTGAAGACCACCGGAAAATCGAAGCGAGGTAGATCGATGTACAAGAACATGTTTTCCGACTTGGCGGTCTCAGCCTATGAGAATTAGCCAACGCAATTTGTACGCCAAGTCTGAACAGGCACTCACAGCATGTATCTCCTCCATCCTCCGAAACGCCATCTTATCGAGCCAATCAGACTTTGGGAGATCCCCTCGTTCATACTTTTTTACGAGCTAAGGGATGAATCGTGGTTCCCGTCAAAAGATGTGCAGATTGAAGGAGTAAACACACCTTCTCTAACCGACCCATTTCATCCCTCGTGCCCGATTTGCTAGGCGTAGTTGTATCCATTGACCCATCTGCCTCCTTACCGGGCCACAGCAAGAGCCTGTGTTTTCCCCTTCGCAAGGTCCTGGAACACGATGAACGGCGGGTACACAAATCGAAGACACCAGCTTACCATTTCTTTCCAAACAGTCTGAAGGTCGTGCCACCCACCGGAACGGCGGAGCGTGGAGCCCCAATATCCCAGACAGTAAAGGTAATCTGTGAGCTCAGCGGGAGATCGCAATAACGTATTGGGAGCGATACCCATTCATTCCAGCTGTACCGAGGAACACGAGTAGGCAGGTATGTACTTGAGGGTGTCTATGAAACAGAACATACGTGTAGCTGGTTTTGAATGCCTTGAAGGACGTTCTGAATGGAATCGTCAGGGGTTTGTTGTCAGCTACCAGCTGACAAGTGACATAGAGATCTGAGAGTGACCTGTCTCGATGTCAGTCCTCCAGCAAGGAGGAGAAACAAGAGACATGGTGGAGAGTCGTACGAAGATTGAGCACCATGGAACCTCAGTTCTGGGTTCTCCAGCACATCCGAGACTGACTTTCGTGGCCTTGTTCCTTCGAGTTGCGAACTGGATCGAGGATTCGTTGGGCATAAGTCGTTGGGAAACCAGTCAGAACCAGTGCGTACATCCGAAAAGTCAGCGGTAGCTTGAGGTCGGAAAGCTTGGCAAACGTGAAGTCATCGCGGTTGTCCTTGTCCATGGTCGTTCTTCAATGGTCCCGCCTGCGATGGGTGGGATATACAGTCGGACAGACTGGAGACACGGTACAAGCTCTAGTATCTTGGGACAGGAGCACCTTGTCACCCATTTGGAAGAAACGGCTGCAGTACTTGCACGCCACGTTTAGAGTCATTACAATCTGTCTAATGCCCTCCTCACGATAGTAATGTACATGCGATGATCGCCCCAACTGCACCTATAGTGCTTTTGACCCTGAGCACGAAGCAACCCTGCTCAAAGGAGAGAAAGTGGCAGAAACGACAGCCAAGAAAGGTATCACATCAGGATATATTACTAGCAATCTACTCAGCCTTGTAATCGGGGCGCAGGGAGCGGACGACTTTGCCTAGATAGCACGAATTGAGCAACTGCACCAGTGACACCATAAAACGATTTGATCTCACCAGCTCTCCAGATTTCCTGGTCATCAATCTCTTTGAGTTCCTTGGCAAGGTCTTGACGGTACGTTGAACGGCCGTTAAACTCCAAGGATTTACGAGTTTCAGTGCCATTCTTGACACTCTCGTAAAGCTTCTCAAAGATGGGGAGGTTTGCCTTTTCAAAGATGGGGGCCCAGTCGAGCGCTCCACGACGGGCAGTGGTGGAGCAAGCGTTGTACATGTAATCCATACTGTTGGTAGTGAAACGACCTAATTGGCACATAAAGAATAGAATATAAGGTATGGACACCCACCCTTTCTGACCTATCAACGGGTAGAGAGACTGGGTAGCTTCCTCGACGGTCTCGTTAAATGCCTCTGAAGGGGTGTGGCCGTTGGCACGCAGAATCTTGTATTGGGCACAGAACAGGCCCTCTATTTGTCACTTGAGACAAAGCACGTAGAATACCAACAAGAGGACTTACGGATGGCGCCCATGAGCTATTCAAGCTAGTGAGTATACCAGAGTGAACGAATTGAAACGAAGACATACCACGCCTCGTTCACCGTACAAGTCAGAGTAGACTTCCTTCTCAAAGGTGGTCTCGTACATATAACCAGAGCCAACGGCGACACCGAGAGCAACGGCCTTCTCCTTTGCCTTGCCTGTGACATCTTGGAAGACAGCAATACTGGAGTTGATACCCCTACCCTCCTTGAAAAGGGTGCGGACGGTACGACCTGAGCCCTTGGGGGCGACGAGAATGACATCGACATCGGGGGGAGGAATGACATGGGTATCCTCCTTGTAGACGACGGAGAACCCATGCGAGAAGTAGAGTGTCTTGCCCTTTGTGATAAGAGGTGCAATGGTTGGCCAAGTTTGCGATTGAGCGGCGTCAGAGAGAAGGTTCATGATGATTGTTCCGCGATTTATGGCCTCTTCGATGGGGAAGAGGGTTTCACCTGGTATCTATCGAAGACAGATGAGACAGAGGAAACGGGGGAGGAAAGGACCGACCCAGCCATCTTCGAGAGCCTGTTTCCAGCTCTCGCCATCCTTGCGGACACCGACGATGACATTGAGACCGTTATCACGAGCATTCAAACCCTGGCCGTGGCCTTGAGAACCATAGCCAATGAGGGCAAGAGTGTCATTTTTGAAGTAGTCGTGGATCTTGGCAAGGGGCCAGTCGCTGCGCTCATAGACGACCTCTTCCGTGCCCGCAAAGTTGAGAGTCTTGACGCCGCGCGCAGGGAGAGTCTTGTGGGACGTGTCAGGTGTAAAATAATAGTATGTCTAGGAAAATTTACCTGAACTGAGGGACGGGGGATAGTGGGGGCACGGGCCAGGAGGGAGAAGGACGCGGAGTGCAAGGCGGTCGTCGGACGAGGAGCGCGACGAGCAAAGGCACGAAGAGCGCGCGAGGAGAGACGCGATGTGATCGACATTGTTTGCAGTCAACCTTGTCGAGTCAATTCCGTGCTTTTTCTACTTTGGCCGGCTCGGCCGAAAACATGTCCGAAATATTCCGAACTACCATACAACACGTATACTAACACCGCTCATTCAGCCTTTTTCGCTTCCTGACCATACACAATTTCGTCTATCGCCTGCTTCTTTCCCTGTGCGCTCAGCATTGCACCCCTCATCACTGTGCAGGTGGGAATAAACATGCCGACTCGTCGCTGGTACGCCTTGTACGCGACTGGGTACTTGGACAGCGAAATCGACTCCGTGAACACGGTCGACGCGAGAAACAGCGTACACAGCACCAGGCTTGGAAGAAGTGGTGCCAACGATTTAAGCGACGTCGGCCGTTCTTGTCCCCACGGTCCATCCGCACACACCAGCGGGATCAAGTTGATGATGATCTAGCCACACGCCCATTGTCAGTCAATCCGTGACAATCGCCCACAACGCATCATACCCAGAAGCTTTGCTCGCAGAAAAAATTAGGGTGCCTCGACCACGCCCATAGTCCCCTCGTCACAAATCCCCTCTCGGCGTCCCGCTTCGTCCAGGCAATACGTGCACCAACCCATTCGTTTAGATTCACTTTACCCGAATGCTTGAACGTCTGATACGAGTATTGCTGATTGTCCGCGATGAACTCGGTCAAAATCGTGAGGGGTCCGAGTGCGCCCAAAACATAATCAGAGACACCCAAACACGTATGTGGTTGAGTAACTGCAATCTTGGCTGGTACACCAAGAAGGAAGAGAATAACATTTTGAGTCGCAGCTGGACGCCATAATGAGTGTCGCACCCTATACCGATAGTTGAACTCACCGATGAACGTGAGGTTGATGACCTGAAACAACCAAGGTGGGACCTTCTCGCGAAGGACTTGCCAGCGGTAGTCCTCGCTATTGCTGATCCGAACAAGGCATAAGATAAGCCACTCATTGTCTCGGCTAGGAAACACTTACAGATCGCAGAGTCCCCGTCGCAATGTGTTGTATGAGAGTCTGCGAGCCACACGTTAATAGGTTTACGGAATTGAATAGGAGTCATTATGCACCTGAACATCCAAGTGACCTGGATCCTTGCGTATCAGACCCAGCTTTCGATGAAATCACAGATGACTCACGACCAAAGCGAGCATGAGCAAGGCACGGGGGCTGAAAGTACCTGCGAAAGACTCGGGCACTGTTTCGGGTGTGTATGGAAGAAGGAACATCTGCGAGGTACGGGGCCAGAGCGGGAGAAGGGCATAATAGGCAGTATACAGGGTAGGAAGCAATGTCCAAAGTCTGTCCACCTGGGAGACGTTGTTGGTAAGGAGGGACAGAACATATGTGGTCAGTGTCGCTCCAAGACAGAGCCGGATTGGCCAGACGAATAGCGGCGCTTGCTGGTCAAGTACGTCCATCGTTGTCGTTGTGATGAATCGGGTTCAAGTTACAGCTTGGACCCGGAACCCCTCTTCTGAAACACACTGAGCACGTGACCGAGCCCCTTATTGACACTTGTTACTTTCCAAGGCCCTTGCCACAATTGGTTATCGTAATAGCCACTCGTCTTGCCATTTTCCCGCCATGTCCACCAGCGTTCTCTTCTCCGCATTCCCCCCTCTTCCCCTTTTATCACTCCGCGTTCCTTCAGAAACTCGCGTAGATGATCTCTACGACCTTCTTTGTGACCGCTACCCCAACCTCAGGCTACCCGCCTCCGATTCCTTGTACATCTCCTCACACAGCAGCTCTCTCACCGCAGACACCCGTGTTTCGGAATTGCATGGAACCTCGTCGGATCACGTCAATCTGCGGATCCTTCCGCGTCTCCTTGGTGGAAAGGGTGGCTTTGGCTCGCAGCTCCGTGCCGCCGGCGGTCGCATGAGCAGCCAGAAGACGAGTAATAACGATTCGTGCAGGGATCTCAGTGGCCGCAGACTTAGCACCATCAAGACTGCCAAACGGCACGTCTATTCCCTCGTTTCGTTGACTCGTATATCTGACCTAACCCCAGCCTGGTCGACTATATGGAGAATGAAGAAGAACGCAAGAAGGCTGCAGCACAAGCTAAAAAGGCTAAGCTAGAAACCCTCGAGAAAAAGATTGCTTCAGCCTCGGTGGATCCCGTGTCTTCAGTCGGGAAAAAACATCGTATCGACGACACCGAATACCTGGAAGAAAGTCGAGAAATCATCGACAATGTAAAATCTGCTGTTTCTACAGGTCGGCACACACCACCCAGTAAATCTGGACTCATCACTGAACGAACGCTTGTCAGGTTTGCTCAAGAAGAAGAAAAAGGCCAAGATCAACCACTCTTCAGATTCTCCAGGAAGCTCGAGTTCGTCCTTGGAACAACGAAAGGACCTAACTTTTAAGAGTTAATATCATATGTATTGTGTTTCATACCCGAATGAGGTTGCCTGTGTAATTCTAGAATCTTGCAAGTCCGAGTTGAAGGTTTGTGGTTTGCCTCGATGCCAACCACTGAAATCGGTTCTATAACTACTGCCGGTTCTTTGTGTTGATTCACTCGTTCGTCTAGGTATCATATCCTGGTACCGGATAAACCCAGCGGACTCTGGGGTGGCGTGTGAAATCCCAGAGTACCGTAGCATGCAGTGCCAGCCAATAACAGTTTGATTTCGTCCGTAATGTGGAAGCGAATACGATCCTCATGGTGTGAGCGGAATCGAACTTGCTTCTCTACCACAGTCCGCGTTCAAACTTGGCTCTGAATGCAATCTATTTTAGGTCTAATTTCGCCCTTGCGGACTCGACCCCGGCGATGCACACATGCGCGTTTGTTCGCGACAGCCTCCTCTATCCCACAAACTATCATCGAAAAGGTCGTGCAAAAGTATGCAGTCGACGTCCCCAATGGGAAAGTGGTCAAAGCGGGAGACTATGTCATGATTCGTCCAGAGCATGTCATGACACACGATAACACCGGGCCGGTCATCTCAAAGTACGTGTGTCTTTCGTCCCCGCTGCGTTCTGGGACTGATCATGTCGACGCTAGGTTCAAATCCATAGGAGCTACCAAGATCAAAGACCCCAAGCAACTTGTTTTCACCCTCGACCATGATGTGCAGAACAAATCAGAAAAAAACCTTGCCAAGTACCTCGCCATCGAGTCATTTGCTCGCCAGCACGGTGTCGACTTCTTCCCCGCTGGTCGGGGTATCGGACACCAGATCCTCGTCGAGGAGGGATATGCGTTTCCTTACACCCTCACCGTCGCCAGCGACAGTCACAGCAACATGTATGGTGCAGTTGGCTGCGTCGGTACTCCAATCGTTCGCACAGACGCAGCAGCGCTTTGGGCAACTGGAAAAACTTGGTGGCAGGTCCCTCGGATGGTCGAGGTAGAGCTCAGAGGTAAATTGGCCCCTGGAGTGACAGGGAAGGACGTCATTGTCGCCCTCTGCGGCTCCTTCAACAACGACGAGGTTCTAAATGCTGCTATTGAGTTCACCGGCGAAGGCGTCGCTTCGCTCTCGGTCGACGAACGCCTCACGATTGCAAACATGACGACGGAATGGGGTGCCCTCGTTGGCGTTTTCCCCGTCGATCGGACGCTTCTCGACTGGTACGAGCAAACACTGAGGGCGAAACTCCATTCCTTCGGTTCGGGTACATCTGGTATCCCTGCTCCACCAGAACATCCTCGCATCAACCGACAGCGCCTCGACGCGCTCAAAGTTTCTCCCCTCATTTCGGACGACGGTGTCTCGTACGCTTCCCACCTCGTTTTCGACCTTTCCACGCTTGTCCCGCATGTCTCAGGTCCAAACAGCGTCAAAATATCTACACCACTACCAAAGCTTGAAGAAGACCGCATACCCATCCAGAAAGCTTACCTCGTCAGTTGCACCAACTCACGTGTCTCAGACATCGCAGAGGCAGCGGCGGTCATGGAAGGAAACAGGATTGCGCAGGGAGTCGAGTTCTATATTGCCGCAGCAAGTTCGTTGGTGCAGCAGGAGTCCGAACGGCTTGGGCATTGGGGTACACTTGTCGCCTCCGGGGCCAAAGTTCTTCCCGCCGGATGTGGGCCCTGTATTGGTCTCGGCACGGGTCTTCTCCAGGAAGGCGAGACTGGGATTAGCGCGACGAACAGGAATTACAAGGGCCGTATGGGCCACCCTAAGGCGCAAGCATACCTAGCGAGCCCCGCGGTAGTCGCTGCCAGCGCCGTCAAAGGGTATATCTGCAGCCCCGACTCGCTCAACTCCACCAGTCTACCTCCACCTGACGCACCTACGTTTTACGTAGTACCCTCGGAGCCACTCACTACTTCAACTGGCACTTCGGTGGAGGTGGCGGATGAACCTCTCTGCCCTGGCTTCCCATCCATGTTCTCGGGCCGCCTGTTGTTTGCACCGCAAGACAACCTGAACACGGACGCTCTCTACCCCGGAAAATATACCTACCAAGACGACATCACCCTCGAGCGACAAGCCGAGATCGTCATGGAGAACTACGACTCCACGTTTGCAGGCACAGTGGCTTCACTAATAACGGACCAGCGGGTCTCCGCTCCTCCCGCGTCAACCGATGGAAGCGGCGATGTCACGAGAGAGGGCGTCATACTCGTCTCTGGGTATAATTTTGGCACGGGATCAGCTCGCGAGCAGGCTGCGACCGCGCTCAAGGCTGCCGGTGTCCCTGTCGTAATTGCGGGTTCGTTCGGAGATATCTTCAAACGGAACGCCATCAACAACGGTCTCATTTGCCTGGAGTGCCCCGCCCTTGTGAAGGATCTCACCGACGCGCATGCTAAGGGTGGGAAACGGGGCGGCGGGGGTAAGAGGGGTGAGCTCACTGTGAACGAGGGTCACGAAATACGGATCAACATGCGCAACGGGTCTGTGGTCGTCAAGGGTCCCGAATACGAAAAACAGTACGCGCTCCGCACGGTCGGTGCAAGCGTGCAAGAGCTCTGGGTCTGCGGAGGGCTCGAGGGATACATTCTGGGATCCATTCGATCCCAGCCATGACGCGGACACGTTCATATGTATACTTGGCTCAACGGGCGGGCATGTGCCCAGTCCTCTCCCAAAGTAAGCGAAAGGATTGATAGACATTGGGAACTAGGAAATACAAACAAACCATGGTGTTATAAAAAGATCATCAACGTGCTCGGACGCGCGACGAATCTAAACGAGACATAAACAAGCTGCCAGTAAGCGAGGAACCGCACCAGAAAGGGGGAGGGAGGGAACGGGCGACGAAAACGAAGCACACTATGTGCACACATTACGAGGGACAACTCCCAGCCCAGTGTTTGCCATGCACGAAGTGGCTAAGATCAACCTGAGTAGCCTGGGCACCAATCACCATTGTTATTTGAGGGTAGTACAGTCCTACTCTGTTCATAGGGGGCACCCAAAACAGGATGTTCCCATTTGCATCCATCGTTGAGCATCGAATGGGAGGAAAAAGCAGGAATGCCCCTCCTGTCCTGAAAAGCCAAGTAGTAGGATTTGTTGATGTGAATGGTCTTGTTGGAGGAGCAGGACACAATGTGTGTGCCATCAGCAGAGAACACAACAGACCTGACTTTGCCCTCATGACCCCAGAGAGGCTCCATTATGCTCTTGCCTGTATCTGCATCCCATATGTGAATGGTCTTGTCAGAGGAGCCAGACACAATACATGTGCCATCAGCAGAGAACATAACAGACAAGACCCCACCCTTGTAGCCACAGAGAGGCCCCATCCCCATCATGCACTTGCTTGTATCTGCATCCCACATGCAAATGGTCCTGTTGTTGGAGCCAGACACAATGCATGTATCATCAGCAGAGAATGTAATAGACAAGACTCTGCCCTTGTGACCTTGAAGAGGTTCCATGATGCTCTGGCCCATGTCTACACCCCACATACGAATGGTCTTGTTATTGGAACCAGACACAATGCATCATCAGCAGAGAACACAACAGACCTGATAGAATCATCATGACCCCAGAGAAGTTCCATGATGTTCTTGCCTGTATCTGCATTCCATATGCAAATGGTGTTGTCATTGGAGCCAGACACAATGTGTGTGCCATCAGCAGAGAGTGCAACAGACCTGATCCAATCCTCATGACCTCAAAGGGGTTCCATGATGCTCTTGCCTGTATCTGCATCCCATACACAAATGATCTTGTTGATGGAGCCAGACACAATGCACTTGCCATCAGCAGAGAGCACAACAGACCTGATCCTGTCCTTGTGACCTCAAAGAGGCCCCATGATGCTGTGGCCTGTGTCTACATCCCACATGCAAATAGAGTACAGCATGGGTAAACCCCTGGGTCTTTGAGCTCCAACCCATACCCAACCCATACAAAACCCATACCCACCAACCCATGGGTACTTGTGTTCATGGGTGCCTGATGTGGGTAGATGGGTACTCTGTGTG